>CM019166.1:15308066-15339066 GCA_009733165.1 Naja naja
TCTGGTTTTCCTTCCTTAGTTCGCATTATGGAACGCTTTTTCCTTGTTGTTATATTGATTGGTTTTATATTGATGGGTAAATATCCTTTAGCATCTCTAGATGTCTTTTCTCCCTCCTTTCTTGAGGTCGTGTAGAAGCTGCAGTACTTTATAGGATGAATTATCTTCCAATCCCCAAAGTTTGGGCTTTGAAATGAGAAAATACCCTAGTCTTCTGATAGCTGGAGCCTCAGACGCCATTGTTTGGTGCCAGTCAGTCATTTGCCTTTCAGAAGCAGCATTAGTACTTGAGGCTGTCTTCCTTCCACACTTTCTGCTCTGCTGAGCTACTCCTTTTCTTCTTTATAATTTGTGTTTCTGAGCACCTGGAAATTAAATAGGGCCCTAGGAATTGGTTGTTTTGCAGTCTTCAGTGGTGGGAGAGATCGGGCTGGTGTCATGGCATTTCTTTTTCCCATGCCTTATTAATCCCCAGGGGCCTAGGAATAAATTAGAGTGGGCAGTTCCCATCATTCATTCCAAACGCAACATCTTTCTATTCAGCGGGTAACAGACCGCTCAGAAAATCTCCTTGCTCCTGGAGAACCCAGCCAGACCCTTGCTTTGTTTTGAGTTCCTGCTCCAAAGATCTGCAAGTGGGATCCAAGGGCCAATAGAATTGGGGAACTCAGGTGGGCAGGGCCCCAACTACTTACTGAACCCCATAATTCATTCTTTGTCAGCATCTCTTCCTTCAGAAACTTTGACACCACCCACGTTTTAAGAAATCCTCTCCTATTTCGTTTTTTATTTATTAACACCCTTCACTAACTTTGGGCCCTCCACCACCCTTCTCTTCAGTTCAGAGTAAGAAAAGAAAAAGGTCTTTATTGGAACTCTTGTTCAACAACAGAGAAATACTTGTCTGCGGGCTATTTTGTACCCATCGAATGACCCGAAGAACCAGACCTGTTTCTTTAAATCAGCTGCATCGAAAGCAAAGGCGACAGACTTCCCCATATACAGGCTTTGGTTGCAAGGTTAATTTTCATGCTGCCCTCCAGGTTGCTATTCTCTTCTGAAAGGAATCTGCACCTTTACCAGGAGTAAGATCAGCTGAATTTCATCCAGGGAACTACCAGTTTCTTTGAACTGGCTTATCTCGAGCGACCTATCACGCCTTGGGGAAGTTCAGGAACTAAACTTCGGGGTCTGCACTGTCATACTATGGGCAAGCCCTTTTCTCTTGAACTTGTAGGTGTGTCACGGTGTGCCCTGGTTTTGGATGAGGAACCGCCCTGTAAAGTATGGCCCAAAGTAGCGAAGAAGGAGGTTCAGCTGTCGCTTGCAGATGGTTTGTATGCATACGTTTTGATTCTCTTTGGGAGGAAATAGCAGCTGTGTGGCATGACTGGGCATTCCTCTCTGGCATCTCCCTCAGATCTCTTTCCACGTTAAGTGGAGAAGGAGCCAGCCTGTAAAATCTAATGTCATCCTTTAGCTTCTCCATGGAAGATTTCTGTCGGTTATCGGTTGCCCTTCCCTTTTGTTTTGCCTGCAAGAGATACACTGATTTGCATAAGTCTTACCTCTTCCCAGCAGTGTTTTTACTGCAAATAAAATCCCTATGCAAGAATTAGCCCGTTTCTGCTTCCGCTTCTCAGTAATATATTTTGAGAGATCACTTTTTCTGCATGTTTATTCTGGGTTCCAGTGCACTTTGATGGATCAATTATATGGGATATAAAATATTTTCAGGATTAAAGATGAAGGGTGTCTCCAAAAGAATTCCTGCATTTAACATAATACCTTTTTGGGGGTATCTTTCTGATCTCGTACATGCGGAATCCTCTTTCTCTCCAGGCTCCCTGTCAATCCCAAAATCCCTTATAGTCTTCTGTGCTGGTGACGCAAGTTTCATTTGGGGAGGGTGCACCAAATGAAGATCAGTTCTGAAGCTGAAAAGCTGCGAATGGAGCGTTGTATCTTAGCCTCTTGCAGAAGGACTAATGTTTTGCTTAAGGTTGACATGTCTTTCAAGTTTGAGACTCTTCATTCTGGACTAAGCTTAAACCCATCATGGAATAGTTTATATTTGCTTTTCATTGAGAGCTTAGGACAGACTCAAGCGTGTAACCTCTGTCCTGCATCTCTGACTGGGGAAGAACTGCTTTCCTTGTAATGTTTTACTTCTGTAAAATATAAACGATATAATAGTATGCCTTAGAATACTATTTTAAGTACACCGCTTTCATTTGCTTTCTAACGTTCAAAGCAGCATTCCCCAACAACCACGCCATTAACTGGGCTAGAGAGGGCTGAGGAGATGCCAGAAATACCTGGCAAACTGCCCATTCAGCCTCCATTTTAGGGAGTTATTTTCTCACTGTGTCGGGGCAGGTATGGCGGATGGGAGCAGAGTCATCCAGTCCCTGGAAGGGATGCGGGTTCCAAGAATGTAAAACGTTTCACTGGGCACCTTAGTTCAAATTTTGTCATTGCAGCGGAAGAGACCTGCAACTTCATGTGGCAAAGAGCAGGCCAAAACCTCTGAGCTCTTCTGCACGTGCGAATATCATCCCGTGGGTGGCTTGAAGGAGTTGCTGCCTGTCAGGGGGCTCTTTCACAACAGACCCCTCAGCTGAGGGAACTCCCCTCTTTGTTGAGAGGTTGCCTGTTTCCACTAGCAGGCGGAGGACTTTTATTTTCTTGAAAATGTTGCCTCAGTTTTTGTTTTGGGATTTGACTTTGAGGCTTTTCCACTAAAGCTCCTTCCTTTGCTCATTTCCACTTATTAGGATGTGTTTGGGGATGACTGGAGATTTCAAGGAGTCCTCCGAGTCAAGAAACGGCGATCCCGCTTTGAGGAGGTGGAGGAAGAGCCCGAGGTCATCCCAGGCCCGCCCACCAAAGCCCAGGAATGCTGACCAAGCTTCAGGTTTGCTGCCCTGCCTGTCTGGAGGAGGCTTGGCGTGCTGCGGTGCTCCTGCCTGTCAGGAGGGCTGCCTTGGCGTAATCTGCTGTTGGTCACCTGGCTCTTGGTCACAAGAGAGTTTTAGAGCAAGAGGAGGGAACAAAACAAGAATAAAACAAACCACAATCTAGAAAACCCACTGAAGTCAAGGGTTTTTTTATTAATTAACTGCAGTTTCAGCCATGTTGACAGAGAAGGCCCCTTCTTGAATTCTGTCACTCTGCTGCGTAAACTTGCCGGTGGTCTCCTTGAGGAGGTTGTTCTCTATCTTGAGTGGATGGAGGCTCTGGAGCACCTCTTCCAGAGCCCGAAGAAACCCTGCTTTACAGAAAAGAAGAATTGCATAGTTGCTGCAGATAGATGGGATTCAGAGTCTGGTGCAGAAGAGCCAAGGAGGACTTTGAAGTGAAAGAAGCCTTATGCGAAAGAGGAAACAGTTTGGCTTGTTTTCCCTTCCTTCAGATCAAGCAAATGATGGAGGCAGCAACACGGCAGATTGAGGAGAGGAAGAAACAGCTGAGTTTCATCAGCTCCCAGCTCCTCAGGTATCTTGATTCCTTCCTTCCTTCCATCCATCCATCCATCCATCCATCCGTGAATTTCTGCACTGGGTCTCCTGCCTCTTTCTCTGCCTTTAACCTTAACCCATAACCAGTTCAGAATCAAATTTAACTTTCCTTGACTCAGCCTAAAGCTGCAGCAACTACTCCCTGAGCGCCTCCCGATCGGGAACACCATCCAGCCTCGCAGGCAGCCACTTTCATGAACGACGCCATTGAGAAGGCCCGAAAGCAGCAGAATTGCAAGCTCGATCCAGGCTCAGCTGGCACTGAAACCAGGACTGATCGGGAACACCAACATGGTGGGACTGGCCAACCTGCACGCCATGGGCATCGCACCGCCGTGAGTATTGGCACAGGCCGCCTAGCATCTGAGGGTCTGAAATGGGGCCTGTTGGGGAGCTGACAAGACTCAACAATTTGTTCTCATAGGGCAGAAATACGCCACATGGGCAGCAACGCCCAATCCTGATTCACGGTAAGCAAGCGATGACTCACTGTCCTCAGCAAGCATGCTGCAAGAAACACACGGGCAGCCTGCCCTGGCCAGGCCCCCTGAGGGTGGGTGGGACTGCACTTCCTGTGGTTCTCAGCCACCATCTCTCCTGGGAGTGCTGCCGGGCGGGCTGGAGCCTGGGGGGGCCGGTAGCTGCCCCCACTTCAGAGGGTGTGAGGTTTGGACTGGTTGTGGAGCCGCACAGACGGGCCGCTTCTGTACAGTTGGGTCATGATCCTGAGAATGGTGGCTCCTGACCTGCCCAAGTGCAGTGAGCCCAGGTCGCCCAGGAGAACTGCGTGGTCACCCAAGCTGTGCTGGGGATGTCTTGACCTAGGAAGGTGGAGCTGAAAGACCAGAGCAAACCAACGCCGCTGATTCTGGACGAGCAAGGCCGCACGGTGGATGCCACTGGGAAGGAGGTGGAGCTGACCCACCGATGCCGACTCTCAAGGCCAACATCCGGCTGTGAAGAGGGAGCAGTTCAAGCAGCAGCTGAAGGAGAAGCCCTCGGAGGACATGGAATCCAACACTTACTTTGATCCGGTGTCCGCTGCCCCAGCTCAGCGCCAAAGAGGACTTTCAGGTTTCACGACAAGGGCAAGTTTGAAAAATAGCCCAACGGCTGCGACGGTAGGGCACTATGGGGGTCACTAAGGCAGGGAGGGGATGCTCCTTCAGTTGCCTGAGGAATAAACTGGCAGGCAGGGACAGATGGTAGGGAAACAACCCCACCCCCACCCCTGGGAATTGTGCTTCCGATACACCTTGAAAATGTCTCCTTGGTCACCAGGCTCAGTTAGAAAACTCCAGGCAGAGATCTCACAAGCTGCCAAGAAGACGGAATTCACACCTCGACCAAATTGGCCCTCATCACTCCCAAAAAGGAGGTGAAAGAGGGGACATTCCTGAGGTGGAGTGGTGGGACTCCTACATCATCCCCAACGGCATGGACGTGTAAGTGTTTGAGAGGCTTTTGGTGCAGGGCCTCCAGCCAGCTCAGCTCCAGGTGGTTCTAGAGACCATCTTCCCAGGGCTACCGGAAAGACAAATCCACTCCTTTGGCAGATGACAATTGCGGTTGGCCAGGCATCTCCTCAGGTTGAGAGCCGAGGAGCTCTGAAGGATGGTCGGTTGCTGCATCTTCTAGAGCAGAGGTTCCCCAAACCCCAACCCTACACCACCACCCCGGTCCATGGCACCGCACGCAGCATGCCAGAAACGGGTGTGCAAAGAAGCAAAGCCCCCACAGGATGCAGGCAGTGCAAAGCACACACACACACCTCCGGTCTGCAGGAAAACCTCTCTCACGGAAGTGGTGCCCAAAAGGTTGGGGTCTGCTGAGGGAGGAGGCGAGGGTCAGGAGCAGATGCCAGGGAGACGAGGAGGAATGCAGTTGTTTGTAGAAGCTTGGTTGCGCCAAGTACTCCAGGAGGAGCTGTATTGTCTTGTGCCCAGATCAGGCCCTTTATGGATGATGATCTGGAAGGGGACCGTTGACGGTGGTGGTTGGATGGATCTGCTTTCCTTTTCAGAAAAGCCACTGATCTGCTTAAGCGGAGACTATTTTGGCATCACGAACTTGGTGGAGCATCCGCTCAGCTCAGCCCTCCAGGTAACCGCCTGACTCCCTCTCTGAGAGAGGCAGAGGCAGAACCTCTCCTTGAAACTGCCCCCTCCCCACCTGCCAACTCCATTTCGAGGGGAGGGCAGTCTCGGGAGCAGTTGACTCCCCTGCCCCCATTCCTTGACTTTCTCAGGGGAAAAAGGGAATAATGTATCTTACTCCAGTGGACAGTGACCTGCCGGTGACCCTTGGAGTTTACCTGACCAAAAAGAGCAGAAGAAACTCCGTCGCCAGACTCGCCGGGAAGCCCAGAAGGAGCTTCAGGAGAAAGTGCTCGGCCTGATGCCCCTCCAGAGCCAAAAGGTAGCGCAGCCTCTTTGGAGCAGCCTGAGGGAGGGGAAGGCTATGAGGGATGCCAGCAAACACCCTCGTTGCCTCTTCTCTCTCGCAGTCAGAATCTCCAACCTGATGCGAAGTTTTGGGGACAGAAGCTGTTCAGGATCCAACCAAAGTAGAAGCCCATGTCCGAGCACAGATGGCAAAGAGGCAGAAGTACGGCTGATGTCTCTCCCTCCCTCCCTCCCTCCCTCCCTCCCTCCCTCCCAGTGGCCGAGGATCTGACTGGGCTCTTCCCAGATGCTTTTAGTGTATGCTGAAGCCAATGAGGGGGCAGAACATTCGACCCCTTTGACCATCTTCCATTAACAATCTGAGGCTTTGAGAGCAGTTGGTGAAAAGAGGAGGGGTTATAAATATGCAAAGCAATAAAAGCGGGGATGCTGCAGACCTGGCTGGCTGGTGCAGCCTGGGAGGGGCATCTTGCAGGACCAGAAGCTGCCCGCTCACTGCGGCACCCCAGCAGAGTGCTTAGACGGGCTGCATCGATGTTGCAGAGCTCACGAGGAGGCAAACGCTGCACTAAAGCTGACGGTGGAACAGAGGAAAGCGAAAAAGGTGAAAAGCTTAAGGAAGATATTTCACAGGGCGTCACATAGCCGCTTGAGCGTCCGTCGTTCCCAAAGCGAGCACACCTTACTCCGCACTGTTGCAGCCAGCTCTTACCTGACCCGTTCCTTTGTTTTTTCCCACAGAGTCCGGAATCTAGGTAACCCAGCAAAGAAATTCAAAATCGGCTAACGCCAGCCAGTTGTACTTAACTGGAGTTGTGGTTTTACACAAAGATGTCAATGTGGTGGTGGTAGAAGGAGGTAAGAGGATGGGCAAGCAGGCCAGGTTGCATAACGATCGTGCTCTGCATTTCTAAGGAGCTACAACTTCCAGCAGGGCCAGGTAGTGTGCAGACCCTGCCTGCCCGGAAGGTGGGGAAGAAGCAAGGCGGGGATTCGGAAGGCTGCACCTGGATTAAGGCATCGCCAACTTCAGGGTTGACCGATGGCTCTTAGTTTTTTTTTGGAAAGGCTGCAGAACACAGAAAGGAAGGTTCTCTCAATGTGCAGAGCAGGCAGCAGAAAAGAAATGGTGTCACTTTGTGCAACCTGGAGTTAACCAACCAAACTGGTTTCAGGCCATTATGTCAGGGTTGTTCTTCGAAAGACATGCTTTGTGCATTGCTGCAAGAAAACGGTTATGACACAAAGGGAGCACCTGGCACAGGTGCTTTAAGGATCAGGGTTCAGTCCTCCCAGTTGTTGCATTTACAAAGTTGCGCTTCATCCCTTGTTGCGATGCCGCCTGTCAGTTCTGCCTTTTCTGCCTTCTTTCCAAGGTCCCAAAGCACAGAAGAAATTTAAGCGGCTCATGTTACATCGAATAAAATGGGACGAGCAGACGTCAAACACAAAAGGAGACGGTAAGGAAGCGCACTTGTGCTAAGAGCCCAGTCTGGAAATGTTTATTGAGATTAAGTAAATAAAAGAGATGACCGAGGGCTGCCAAAATGCCAAAACTTAAAAATAAACAACCGCGCAAGGTGATGCACCCGAAGCATATTTTGCAAGCTCTGGCAAGGGCCCCACTGGGACAGGTGGAGGAGGAGGCAAGGTCTGGGGTTCAGGAAGGCCGCACCTGGTTCAAGGTGCCACCCAGCGTGCTTGTTTTGGAGGGGATGCAGACACAAAGGAAGGTTCTGTCCATCTGCAGAAATAGCATCCCTAAGAAAACCGAAGGTAGTATGTTGCAGGCCCCACGGCCAACATCGTATTCCAAAGACGCCGAAAAGACAGAAAAGCCATTTCTTTTTTGGGGATTTCAAGTAAAACTCAGAACTACTGCCAGCTCCCTTTCAAAGGTCCCAGAAGCAGAGAAATTCCCGGTTGGGAACACACTGAAGATAGAACTTTGAGCGCTGTTTTAGGTTTAAAGATTCTGTTGAAAAAGGAAAAGAGAATTCCATAACGACATTGCTGTTCTATCAGCTGTTGGATCGTTCTATCAAATAGATTTGCATAAATCTATTTCACCATTAGCCTCTTGGTTCTCCTAAGAAGAAAGTCAACTTACAGAGGTTTAATAAAATAACAGGAAGGGGCAGCCATGCCTTACACAGAACCGGTTCAAAAATGGAAAGACCAAAAGGAAGTTGGGGCAGCCAAAGGGAAACTTTTGATGATTTTGCAAACCGTCTTTTACCATCACCAAAAGTTCCTTCTTTCCATGAGCCACCAGGCTCACAGAGGTATGCTCCTGTCTTTTCTAAAGAAACGCAGAATTCTCACCTTCCATTTGAATAAAGGATGTTTCCGATCTGACCGATTTTGAACATACTTTAGAATAAACAAATCCATCTTGAGTCATTCGTCCATGCTTACAGCCTAAGCAATTTATTTTTCTTGCAGACGATGAGGAACTGATGAGGAATCTGTGAAAAACCAACAAATGTTCCTTGGTTTGGGAGGTGAGTAATATTTACCGTCCAACTGAAGCATTTGGTGGTTCTCACTCCTACTAAGAAGGCCCCGCTTTTTGTTATACCCTTTAGCAACGGGACTGAGAAATACCTGCGGAACTCAACCGTCGCCCAGGATCGCTCCTTCGAATCCCTCCTCTTCGATTCCTGACATTTCCACTTTTGAGTTAGCCATGGCTTGTAAACCACGGTTTACAGTTTTAGAATGTTGCGCCAATCCTCGGCTTCGCCAGTAAGCCAAAGGAATTTAGCGCATTCTGTGAGCCTCCAGTCAATGTATCGCTTAGAGGGCCTGTCATTAACGCAACCCTCGATACAATATGTAGGCTCGCCAGAATCTCTCCACCTCTCTTTGTCCTTTTAGGGCACAGCAAAGGAGCGGAGCTTCGAGATGAAATTCAAGCAGTGTCCTACCGAAAACATGGCACGGGAGCATTTTAAGAAACACGCACCGAGCATTATTGGGATCTGGCTCTGAGCGAAGTCAGTTCTAGAACCCACAGACTGACGGCCTTTTCCAGAGCACCTTCTTGCATTTCCAGAGTGTGACGTAAAGAGCGAGAACCAAGCAGAAACGTTAGACTCGAGCCCCTCCCTTCATCCCCACAAATTCCCCACAGTAAGATGCTTACAATTAAAGGAAATATTTTTCAGATCCAAATAAGAGAGGTTTCGATTCTAATTTTTGGTTTTGGACTAAAAACACTGACACGACTCTTCAAACTTTCCACCACGCCATCTGGAAGAACTCAAGAGAAAACTTAAAAGCAACGGAAGTCATTTATCAGTCACATCTTCTTCCAAAGCCTTCCACCTTTAAAACAATACAGCCCTCGTCTTTATTTTGTTTTTACAGTTCCATAGGTTTGTTTGAATATTAGTCGGCGAGCAAGACACACCCCAAGGGCAAGAAAAAGCAGCACCAAGTCACAGACCATGGAGCACAGGAAGGTGTAGTTAGCACCCTGGGAAAACGTATAGCAGGTTAGGAGCTGGGGAATTAGCCCACATCCTCTGACATTTGCTTAATAAAATTGTTTTTATAAGATCTTGGAAAAACCCCCTTTCTCATGTGGATGGCGACAGCCCGCCTCCGTTAAAAGGTTAGCGGTTAACCAGGGTAGCAATTCAGCATTCAAGGACAGAAATAAATTGGGGACGGGTGGCGGGCATAGTACAAGAACGCTCAAGTTGGCAGACCTTTCCTTTTGGACATGAGTGCATTTCAAATGCTGATTCATTCGATCTTTTGCGGAGACTCTGCGAGCTGAGCCTCATCGAGGGTCAATCTCAGAGAGACCCCGCACTAGTAGGTCACGCCTGACATTTCCACAGTTGACCAGTTACGGTCTGACATGTCATTAGCTGATTCATCAACAAATGCCGAGGCCAGGATCCCTCGCCTTCGGGTCGGTCATGTCCAGTGGGGCCTAGCAACTCCAGCCTCTAGGAGATGGACCCAAAAGCACCGGCGCCTCCTCACCACATGTCAGAACTCAGGCCAATGTCTCGTTTGGGATCATTCAAGGACCAGGCCCTTACCGGGCCACCCACCTCGGTCGCAGTCTTATTACTATCCCTTCAGTGTTTTCAAACGGCTTTAGGAGCTCATCCCTTTGCATGGACTCCATTAGGGTCCTAAGCCAAGGACAAGCTCTTATCACCGTGACATCGCTACGAAGGAAGCTAACATTGCAATCAATAACGAATCCTGAATTCTACGCCCAATATTTGTAAAACAATTATCGACGAAGAACTCTAGATTTATCATTCACGGGGCAGAGTTAAAAAACCTTTGCCGCCATCCTATCTTTTGCAGGGGAGAGGGAGAGCTTGGAGTTTAAAGGTAAGGAAGTGGATGATTTGTATTATGTTTCTTAACGGCTGCCACTTAGACGGGTTACGTAGACACGGGCCTCTCAAGCCATAGCAAACTAGACTGTGTTTTCACCAGACTCCACATCCGTCTCGTCCCCTGGGGAAGCAGGAAGCCACTGCGGTTCCCCATCTATTGAGGCTTGAGAATAACTTCTTGTTTCTTTTTCTTGTACAATTAGGAGGATAAACCCTAGCAGGATTTCTGTTCCTGTGTTGGAACAACGGGCTCCTGCCGTTAATAAGGTGTTTATAATAAGAACCTTAAAATGCCATTAAAGTTTCCTTCTTTTGGTGTTTGCTATACTTGCTTTGACCACAGGACAGCACCATTTTCTGCCTTACAGCATTAACATTGAGGCAATCCTAGGCCTTTTCAATGGCCTCAATGCTATCACTAAGGGACAGAAAACCACGCCATCTCGTCATCAAAGCAGGTATCAGAGCCGCAAAAAGAATGGCATTTTAAGGTGGTTATTTATTATTAACACCTTATTACTAGAGCAACAGGGGCCCATTTGCGCAACACAGGAACAGGAAAAAAGCCTTTAAAAAGAAACCTTCTCGATGGCATTTTAAGATGATTATGCATGTATCGAAGCTATCCTAGGCCTTTTAACCGCTTAAGGCTTTTGAAAGATGATTATCACGTGCCTGTTCCACAGCCCCTGGGAACAGAAAACAGTGCTGTTCTTGTGGTCCAAAAGGAATAGCAGCCAGAAAAAGAATTAAACTCTTTTAATGGGATGCTATTTTGTCTATTATTAAATCGTTATTAACAATAATAAATAATCTATTATTAATAATATTGTTAATAATGTATTATTAAGGCAACAGGAGGCCAAGGGGCTGCAACACAGTCACAGAAGGAGGAATCCAGTTTCAAAAAGACTTAAACTGAGTCGAACAGGCATACAATAGTTTCAATGATATAATGAAAGTATAACTCCAGTCCCCAAGCACCTCGGTTTGTATCCCGTGACCGTGGGGGTCCCACAGCAGCCTGTGAAAAAGTCGGTTGGTCGATTGACCCAAGAAGAACTTTGAGTCTCCAGATATTGTTCTGCCTTAGAAGGTGGGGATGGGCTCAGGTGAAGCAGTCTCCATATTTGACCAAGCTAGCGTGATGTCCCGCTCCTGAGGTCTTGATGTGGTTTTGGGAGAAAAGAGATATTTTTGTTGAGGAAACGCAGCTGCAGCTTGAAGAACAAAGTTACTGCTCCTGCCATCTTCACCTCTGCTGAACAGTTTGGGTAGTTTTTTTTTATTCAGCCATGGGTCAAAAATGTTTCTGTCCATCTATCTCTCTGTCACTTTATCATCTATCTATCCCTTTTTATGACCTGTAATTGCTTTTCAGGGTAGAGTGGAGGTGAATTGGTGCATCTGAGCATTTACTGGAGATGGATCTCTCTCTCTCTATATATATATGTATGTGTATATATATATATATATATAGAGAGAGAGAGATATATATATATATATATATATACTGATGGAGAGAGAAAGTATATATATATATATATATATATATATATATATATATATATATAGGCAGATATATAAACTTTCTCCATCCATTCTGTCTTATCTGCCTGTCTGTCTACCTCTATCATCCATTTGTCTGTTGTCTATCTATATCTATCTTGCCCCCTTCCTCTTCACTGCCCATTGTAGGGCATTGACATCTCTTCCCAGGAGAGGGAAGGAGAAAAAATATCTGCTATTATTGCATATAGTTTTGCAACTAGCACTCCCTTGCTCTTAATATTCCATCTTCTTAGAATGAAAGTCAGTTTTTCCACCAGGAGAATTTTGCACTACAAATTCTCCAGACTCCCCTTTCTCAGTCTCGCCTTGCATAAATCTCTTTTATATACCATGGTGATTCTAGAGAATGTCTTTCTTTTTTTGTTTGCTAGTGATTTTATTTTTTTGTTCCTATAATTTAATTGTTATATTCCAATGATTTACGATTGAAAGGGAAGGAGCGGGAAAACACCACATTCAATACAGAAAGGGTTAACTGGATGCTGTCGTAAGACACTTTCATTTCTTGAAATGTCAATGTTGAAGCACAAAATGTGTTCTTTCTGTATCGCTGTTCTGTATTTTAAAAGCACTGAACAATCAAATTTGCTGTACTGTCCAAAAAACTCTGAGTGGCTGGTTTGTGAAAACATCAGCCTGATTGAAAGAACTATGAGAAAATGCAATGCATTCTAATGATGTCACTTCCAAAGCCCACCACATCATCTCTTTAGATATCGTTTTGCGACGGCAATCTCTGCTTTGGCCACAGGATGGCACTGTTTTCCCTCCCACAGCATTAACACTGAGTGTGGCCATCCTAGGCTTTTTTGATGGTCTCAATGCTATCGGTAAGGAACGGAAAACTGTGCCATCCTGTGGAGAACGCAGGTATCGCAGCCAGAAAAAGAAATAAACCCTTTCGATGGCATTTTAAGATTATTATTCTGCATCTATGGAAGCTATCATAGGCGTTTTAATTCAGTTTAAGGCTTTTGAAACAGGATTCTTTCCTCTTTGTGTGTTCTGCAGCCCTGGGGAATGAAAGCACTGGCATGTTGTGGTCCATGGAGGAATAGGAACCACAAATTCATTTTGCAGCAGCCTTCCTAGGACGGCTGACTTCCTGTCTGTTTCTGCGGCCATGTCTGTAGTAAATTTTGAAAAAATGACCTTCCCATCATGGCGGACTTCCTGTCCGCACATCTTACTCGTCCCCTAACTTCCTGTTCCAGAGAGCTTTTAGGGATGGTGCACTTCCTGTCCGCCGTTCTTGGATGTTCCCCTGAGCATCTTTGAAAGTGAGGTTCCAATGATGGCTGACTTCCTGTCCGTGCGTCTTACTCGTCCGGCTAACTTCCTGTTCCAGAGAGTTTTTGGGATAGGGCACTTCCTGTCCGTCCTTCTTGGCCGTCCCTAGAGCATCTTTGAAAATGACCTTCCTGTCATGGGGACTTCCTGTCTGTGCATCTTACTTGTCCCCCTAACTTCCTGTTCTAGAGAGGTTTTGGGAATGGTGTACTTCCTGTCCGTCCTTCTTGGGCGTCCCCCAGAGCATATTTGAAGATGAGATTCCTCATGGCAGACTTCCTGTACGCATGTGTTAGTCGGCCGTCCAACTTCCTTCTGGAGTGAGTGGTTTACTTCCTGTCCGTGCTACCACGAGAGGAGGCCGAAGGCTATGATAGAGGGACGATTTGTCATAGAGGAAAACGCGGTGTCAGAAGGTATAAGAAGGAATAAGAGGGAGGGGAGAACACTTTTAATAGAGTTGATTTGGGTATTGTCCCATATGGTTATTATTAATATGTTATTTATATGAATACGACAAGAGGAGGCGGAGCCGGGGTGGAGCGAACCAAGAGGGGAGGGGGTTTCTTTTTGAAAATTGTAATGGTTTTAATAGTTTTAATGTTGAAGATCAGGTTTGTACTGTATTATGACGTATGTTTATTATTAATATGGTATTTATATTAATATGAGAAGAGGCGGAGCTGGGCCGAGGGAAAGCAACAGGGAGGGGGTTTGTTTCGAAATTTTAATGGTTTTAATAGTTTTAATGTTGAAGATCAGGGTTGTACCATATTGTGATATATGTTTTTATGAAGATGGTATTTATATTAATATGACAAGAGGCGGATGCAATGGAGCGAAGCAAGACGGGAGGGGGTTTGTTTTTGAAAATTTTAATGTTTTAATAGTTTTAATGTTTAAGATCAGGGTTGTACTATATTGTGATGCATGTTTATTATTAATATGTTATTGAAATTAATATGAGAAGAGGCCGAGCTGCTGGGAGCGAAGGAAGAGGGAGGGGGTTTGTTTTGAAAATTTTAATGGTTTTAATAGTTGTAATGTTTAATATGAGGCTTGTAGGGTATTATCTTGTATGTTTATGATTAATATATTTATATTAATATAAGAGAGCTGAGGTGGGCTGGAGCGAACTAAGGGGAGGGTTTTTTTTAAATTGTAATGGTTTTAACAGTTTTAATGTTTAAGATGAGGCTTGGAATGTTTAATTATTTTTTAGTGCAGGGTTAGGGTTAGGGTTAGGGTTTAGGGTCAGGGTTAGGGTCAGGTTTAGGGTTAGGGTTAGGGTTAGGGTCAGAATTAGGGTCAGGGTTAGGTCAGGTAAGGTCAGGGTCAGGGTTGGGTTAGGGGTTAAGGGGTAGGGGTTAGGGTATATATATAAACTCTTTCTGTCTCCATCCATTGTGTCTTACCTGCCTGTCTGTCTACCTGTATCATCCATTTGTCTGTTTGTCTATCTATATCTATCTTGCCCCCTTCCTCTTCACTGCCCATTGCAGGGCATTGACATCTCTTCCCAGGAGGGAAGAAGGAAAAATACCTGCTATTATTGCATGCAGTTTTGCAACACTCCCTTGCTTTTAATATTCCATCTTCTTAGAATGAAAGTCAGTTTTTCCACCAGGAGAATTTTGCACTACAAATTCTTCAGACTCTCCTTTCTCAGTCTCGCCTTGCATAATTTCTATTTCTGTACTGACTCGAACTCAGATCTACATTGTGCGACAACCCTGCCTATACACCACGGAGACCGATGACTCTTAATACTCAACACTGCCTCTTAACACTGAAGCCGTCTCACAGGTTGTGTCGTCACTGTCAGCTTCGTCTTTTCAAGCGGGACTTCATTTTATTATTAGTATTAACATTTATTACACTTGTATGCGCCGTCTCTCCCTAAGGACTCGGGGTGGTCAGAAAATAAAAAATACAATAGAATAACTTCACTAAAATAATTAAACAGTACAAGCCTGATATTAAACATTAAAACTAAAATTTTTCAAAAAGAAACCCCCTCCCTTGGTTCGCTCCGGGCTGTTCACCTCCTCTTCTCATATTAATATCAATAACATATTAATAATAAACATACATGATAGTACAGTAGAAGTCTCATTAAACATTAAAACTATTAAAACCGTTAAAATTTTCAAAAGAACCCCCTCCCTCTTTCATTCATTTCGGCTCCACCTCTCATTGATATTAATATAAATAACCTATTAATAATAAACATACATGATAATACAGTACAAGTCTCATATTAAACATTAAAACTATTAAAACCGTTAAAATTTTCAAAAGAAACCCCCTCCCTCTTGGTTCGCTGCCCGGCCTCCTCTCTGTCATATTAATATAAATAACCTATTAATAATAAACATACATGATAATACAGTACAAGCCTGATCTTAAAGATTAAAACTATTAAAACCATTAAAATTTTCAAAAGAAACCCTCCCTCTTGGTTCGCCCCGGCTCCAGCCTCTTATATTAATATAAATAACATATTAATAAAGAAACATACGTAAATACAGTACAAGCCTGATCTTAAACATTAAAACTATTAAAACCATTAAAATATTTCAAAAACCTCCCTCTTGGTTCGCTCGGCTTGTCCGCCTCTTGTCATATTAATATAAATATATATTAGTAACATATGTGATAATACAGTACAAGCCTGATCTTAAACATTAAAACTATTAAAAATTAAAATTTTCAAAAGAAACCCCCTCCCTCTTGGTTGGCTCCGGGCTGGCTCTCCTCTTCTCATATTAATATAAATAACGTATTAATAATAAACATACATGATAATACAGCACAAGTCTCATATTAAACATTAAAACTATTTTAAACTGTAACAGGAAGTTAGGGGACAAGTAAGGTACACGGACAGGAAGTCGGCCATGACAGGAAGGTCTTTTCAAAGATGCTCTGGGGGACGGCCAAGAAGGACGGACAGGAAATGCACCATCCCCAAAACCTGTCTGGAACAGGAAGTTAGGGGAGACAGAGTAAGACGCACGGACAGGAAGTCAGCCATCATTGGAGGTCACTTTCAAAGATGCTCAGGGCATCCCAGAAGGGCTGACAGGAAGTGCACCATCCCCAAAAGGACGCTGGAACAGGAAGTTAGGGGACGAGTAAGATGCACGGACAGGAAGTCCGCCATGATGAAAGTCGTTTTTTCAAAACGAACTAGAGAAACAGACAGGAAGTCAGCCATCCTAGGAAGGCTGCTGCAAAATGAATTTGTGGTTCCTATTCCTCCATGGACCACAACATGGCAGTGGTTTCATTCCCCAGGGCTGCAGAACACACAAAGAGGAAAGAATCCTGTTTCAAAAGCCTTAAACTGAATTAAACGCCTATGATAGCTTCCATAGATGCAGAATAATAATCTTAAAATGCCATCGAAAGGGTTTATTTCTTTTTCTGGCTGCGATACCTGCGTTCTCCACAGGATGGCAGAGTTTTCCGTTCCTTACCGATAGCATTGAGACCATCAAAAAGCCTAGGATGGCCACACTCAGTGTTAATGCTGTGGGAGGGAAAACAGTGCCATCCTGTGGCCAAAGCAGAGATTGCAGTCGCAAAACGATATCTAAATAGATGATGTGGTGGGCTTTGGAAGTGACATCATTAGAATGCAGCATTACATTGCCTTTTCTCATAGTTCTTTCAGTCAGGCTGATGTTTTCACAAACCAGCCACTCAGAGTTTTTTGGACAGGACAGCAAATGTTATTGTTGAGTGCTTTTAAAATACAGAACAGCGATAGAGAAAGAACACATTTTGTGCTTCAACACTGACATTTCAAGAAATGAAAGTGTCTTACGACAGCGTCCAGTTAACCCTTTCTGTATTGAACGTGGTGTTTTCCCCGCTCCCTTCCCTTTCAATCGTAAATCATTGGAATATAACAATTAAATTATAGGAACAAAAAAAATAAAATCACTAGAGCAAACAAACTAGAAAAGTTGGTTACAAATCCTTTGTGTCATCCTTTCATATTCATCACTCACAATTTATCAAAAAGAAAATTTCTCATATTATCAATAAAATATTATCTATTTATCAATTATTACTTGTGTACAATTAAACTATTTATTTCATCATATATACGAGATATATTTTTAATCTAAAATTTATGTTATACTTTCATCCAATGGTTATATACATCAACATTATATTTTATATCAGGCTATTATATTTCTATTACAAAATTATATAGTCTATTGCATTACCAAGTCTTTTTATCCAACCGTTGATAAAACAAATCCCGTATCTTATAAAATTGTTTATCTTCTTGTTCTCTAATTTCAAATGTCAATTTCCTCATTCTTACTCACTGTGCAAGAAGGGCAGAGCCCGGCAGGCTCCTTGGGTGGGTGGGCAGAAGACAGACAACCCCTTGGGGCAGAGATCCCTCCAGGGCCCTCAAGAGTGTGGTCCCAGTCCTGGGCCCCTCTGCCGCTGGGGGCAACGGCTGCCCGGAGAGGAGGCAGAGTGAGTAAAGAAGACCCACCTTAGACCCCGACCCCAGCCTGAACGAGGCCAAACTGCCGCTGATTCCATCCGGCAGCCGAGATGGGGGTGGGGGCCCCACAGAGTCCCACAGCCAGAGTCACCAAGGGGCTTGACTTCGTTTGGAGCGACGCAGCCCTCCCTTCCCAGTGTTGCCTGGAGCTGTCTTTAATCCATGGGACCTTCACCCAAATCAACGAACCGAGTTCGAGTCTTGCTTAGAAAGTCTATCTCACAACATCCTGAGGGTTTCCTTTATATGGGGTGTCTCTATTCCACGTGTGTGTGTTTGTATGTGTGTGCACTCACGCTCACTCCCTGGGGAGTATGTGGGGCTGTCAGAAGCCAAAGGGGACGGGTAGGGCTTTATGGTGATCCCCAGCACCTGGAACTGCGTCCACAAGATGTGGCAGCAGCTCACAGAATGGAAGCATCCCACGCGCGGCCTTCAAGGGCAGTCCCACCCTGCCCAGTGTGGCCAAGGAAGGCTCGAACCATCGCCAACCGAGCACCTCCATATTGCACACTGGGTCCAATTGGGGAGAGAGCAAAAGAATTTCAGGTTCCCGGACAAAGGAGGACCAAGCGCACACCCTCAGGGCCTTCTGCCCGTCCAGACCCCCAAAGCCTCCAGGTAGTGCCCACGTTTGTCTTGAGGGCCCCAAATGCATCTCCACTGGATTACTGGGGAACGCTCCCCCATTCCCAGGGGGTCCAGTGAGGTTCCCCAAACCACGTTTGCTCGGTGGGGCTGGTTGGCACAATGCACTCCCTCTCCGGAGCCATGGGTCTCCTCTCTCCTGGCCCTCCCTTGCTGCCCTTCCCCTTCCAGTCCCCGCTTTTTCCTAGTAGCCCCTCCCTCTTCAAGGGTCCGTGGCTCGCTTTCCACGTCGGCTACTTGCTTGCTCGCTTGGATAGGCCTTGACTTATGACGGTTCCTTTAGTGACCGTTGAGTTGCGATGGGACTTTTCACAGGCTGCTGTGGCATCCCCACGGTCACGGAATAAAACCGGGGTGCTTGGGGACTGGCATGCTCTTGGGATCATCCCCTTTTAGGTCTTTTTCCGACCAAGAAAAGCAGGGCAATTTTAGGGCATCGCGTTTGAACACAGACTGGCCAAGCAACCCCTGCTGGCCGCAGAGGCCCCCCCCTTCCAGGGCCCCTCGTTCTCGCTGGCCAGGACCTCCGAGGGAGGAGCGCCTTCGTCAGAGGAACGGAGCGACTCTCCGTGCCCGCTTGGGGCAAGCTGTGTCCAAGGAGCGCAGCTGGGAAAAAGCCTGCCCTTCCTGAACCCCAAGCATGAGTCCCTGTTCAGCGCTGGGATGGGAGCCAAGGCCAGGACGGCACCGTGAACCAGGCCTGCATTATTGACGGGAAGGGAGGCTGCTGGAAACGTGGGCTTCCTCCTGCTCCGCCCCCTCTCACTGACCGAGGGGCTCTCCAGACGAAATGCGGGTCCACTCCCCCACCACCGCACAGACAGGGGCTGACCAAGGCAGAGCAAAGTGGCCGGTTCGGAGGCTGCTGAATTTGTCCTTCCAGGTTGACACATTTCAGTCAGTTGGGAGGATTTTGGGCTACAGCTCAGTGCTTGATTTCAGGTCCCCCCGCCCCCAAGACCTTCTGAGTTGGAGGGGAAATGTCTCCTGGGTATCAGTTGAAGAAGGTTCAAGAGCTGGTTGTGTAGCCATTGATGGAGCGTTTGCATGAAATTGCATGAAGTTTTTCTCAACGCCCAACATAATATTGCACCAAGTCTGTTCCTGGGATGAGGGGAGGAATCCTTCTGGGGCAAAGGAGGAGGTGAGAACGGATGCCGTAGATTGGGGTGGGGGGGGACTAGGGCTGACAAGTGAAGAGCTGCAGAGCAACAGACAAACCCAAAGGAGTGCGATGCAGCCACCTGGGATGCAGGATCTGATCCTCTGACACGGTGAACAGGGGAGTGGGATTGTAGACTGCACCCTAACCCCTAAACCCAACCCTAACCCCCCCTCACCCTCACCCCCCTCTTCCTTCTCCCCCACGCCCCACGCCCCGACCATTACTTATTTAATTTAATTCTTTATTGTTTAATTCATTTAATTATTTACTTAGTTTTTTATTATTTATTTATTTACTTTTTTATTATTTATATTTATTTATTTATTTATTTTAATATTTCTATTTCTCTACCTGATTCGAACTCAGATCTACATTGTAAGCGACAACCCTGCCTATACACCACCGAGACCCGATGACTCTTAATACTCAACACTGCCTCTTAACACTGAAGCCGTCTCACAGGTTGTGACGTCACTGTCAGCTTCCATCTTTTCAAGCGGACTTCATTTTTTTTATTATTAGTATTAACATTTATTACACTTGTATGCCGCCGTCTCTCCCTAAGGACTCGGGGTGAGTCAGAAAATAAAAAATACAATAGAATAACTTCACTAAAAAATAATTAAACGGTACAAGCCTGATATTAAACATTAAAACTATTAAAACCGTTAAAATTTTCAAAAAGAAACCCCCCTCCCCTCTTGGTTCGCTCCGGGCTGGCACGGCCTCCTCTTCTCATATTAATATAAATAACGTATTAATAATAAACATACATGATAGTACAGTAGAAGTCTCATATTAAACATTAAAACTATTAAAACCGTTAAAATTTTCAAAAAGAACCCCCCCCCCCTCTTGGTTCGCTCCGGCCCGGCTCCGCCTCTCGTCATATTAATATAAATAACCTATTAATAATAAACATACATGATAATACAGTACAAGTCTCATATTAAACATTAAAACTATTAAAACCGTTAAAATTTTCAAAAAGAAACCCCCCTCCCCTCTTGGTTCGCCCCGGCCCGGCTCCGCCTCTTGTCATATTAATATAAATAACCTATTAATAATAAACATACATGATAATACAGTACAAGCCTGATCTTAAACATTAAAACTATTAAAACCATTAAAATTTTCAAAAGAAACCCCCTCCCCTCTTGGTTCGCCCCGGCCCGGCTCCGCCTCTTCATATTAATATAAATAACATATTAATAATAAACATACGTGATAATACAGTACAAGCCTGATCTTAAACATTAAAACTATTAAAACCATTAAAATTTTCAAAAAGAAACCCCCCTCCCCTCTTGGTTCGCTCCGGCCCGGCTCCGCCTCTTGTCATATTAATATAAATAACATATTATTAATAAACATATGTGATAATACAGTACAAGCCTGATCTTAAACATTAAAACTATTAAAACCATTAAAATTTTCAAAAGAAACCCCCCTCCCCTTGGTTCGCTCCGGGCTGGCTCGGCCTCCTCTTCTCATATTAATATAAATAACGTATTAATAATAAACATACATGATAATACAGCACAAGTCTCATATTAAACATTAAAACTATTTAAACTGTTAACAGGAAGTTAGGGGGACAAGTAAGGTACACGGACAGGAAGTCGGCCATGACAGGAAAGTCTTTTTCAAAGACGCTCTGGGGGACGGCCAAGAAGGACGGACAGGAAATGCACCATCCCCAAAAGCTCTCTGGAACAGGAAGTTAGGGGGACGAGTAAGACGCACGGACAGGAAGTCAGCCATCATTGGGAGGTCACTTTCAAAGATGCTCAGGGGACATCCCAGAAGGGCTGACAGGAAGTGCACCATCCCCAAAAGGACGCTGGAACAGGAAGTTAGGGGGACGAGTAAGATGCACGGACAGGAAGTCCGCCATGATGGGAAAGTCGTTTTTTTCAAAACGAACTAGAGAAACAGACAGGAAGTCAGCCATCCTAGGAAGGCTGCTGCAAAATGAATTTGTGGTTCCTATTCCTCCATGGACCACAACATGGCAGTGGTTTCATTCCCCAGGGCTGCAGAACACACAAAGAGGAAAGAATCCTGTTTCAAAAGCCTTAAACTGAATTAAAACGCCTATGATAGCTTCCATAGATGCAGAATAATAATCTTAAAATGCCATCGAAAGGGTTTATTTCTTTTTCTGGCTGCGATACCTGCGTTCTCCACAGGATGGCAGAGTTTTCCGTTCCTTACCGATAGCATTGAGACCATCAAAAAAGCCTAGGATGGCCACACTCAGTGTTAATGCTGTGGGAGGGAAAACAGTGCCATCCTGTGGCCAAAGCAGAGATTGCAGTCGCAAAACGATATCTAAATAGATGATGTGGTGGGCTTTGGAAGTGACATCATTAGAATGCAGCATTACATTGCCTTTTCTCATAGTTCTTTCAGTCAGGCTGATGTTTTCACAAACCAGCCACTCAGAGTTTTTTGGACAGGACAGCAAATGTTATTGTTGAGTGCTTTTAAAATACAGAACAGCGATAGAGAAAGAACACATTTTGTGCTTCAACACTGACATTTCAAGAAATGAAAGTGTCTTACGACAGCGTCCAGTTAACCCTTTCTGTATTGAACGTGGTGTTTTCCCCGCTCCCTTCCCTTTCAATCGTAAATCATTGGAATATAACAATTAAATTATAGGAACAAAAAAAATAAAATCACTAGAGCAAACAAACTAGAAAAGTTGGTTACAAATCCTTTGTGTCATCCTTTCATATTCATCACTCACAATTTATCAAAAAGAAAATTTCTCATATTATCAATAAAATATTATCTATTTATCAATTATTACTTGTGTACAATTAAACTATTTATTTCATCATATATACGAGATATATTTTTAATCTAAAATTTATGTTATACTTTCATCCAATGGTTATATACATCAACATTATATTTTATATCAGGCTATTATATTTCTATTACAAAATTATATAGTCTATTGCATTACCAAGTCTTTTTATCCAACCGTTGATAAAACAAATCCCGTATCTTATAAAATTGTTTATCTTCTTGTTCTCTAATTTCAAATGTCAATTTCCTCATTCTTACTCACTGTGCAAGAAGGGCAGAGCCCGGCAGGCTCCTTGGGTGGGTGGGCAGAAGACAGACAACCCCTTGGGGCAGAGATCCCTCCAGGGCCCTCAAGAGTGTGGTCCCAGTCCGGGCCCCTCTGCCGCTGGGGGCAACGGCTGCCCGCAGGAGAGGAGGCAGAGTGAGTAAAGAAGACCTTAGACCCCGACCCCAGCCTGAACGAGGCCAAACTGCCGCTGATTCCATCAGCCGAGATGGGGGTGGGGGCCCCACAGCCAGAGTCACAGGGGCTTGACTTCGTTTGGAGCGACGCAGCCCTTCCCTTCCCAGTGTTGCCTGGAGCTGTCTTTAATCCATGGGACCTTCACCCAAATCAACGAACCGAGTTCGAGTCTTGCTTAGAAAGTCTATCTCACAACATCCTGAGGGTTTCCTTTATATGGGGTGTCTCTATTCCACGTGTGTGTGTTTGTATGTGTGTGCACTCACGCTCACTCCCTGGGGGAGTATGTGGGGCTGTCAGAAGCCAAAGGGGACGGGTAGGGCTTTATGGTGATCCCCAGCACCTGGAACTGCGTCCACAAGATGTGGCAGCAGCTCACAGAATGGAAGCATCCCACGCGCCTTCAAGGGCAGTCCCACCCTGCCCAGTGTGGCCAAGGAAGGCTCGAACCATCGCCAACCGAGCACCTCCATATTGCACACTGGGTCCAATTGGGGAGAGAGCAAAAGAATTTCAGGTTCCCGGACAAAGGAGGACCAAGCGCACACCCTCAGGGCCTTCTGCCCGTCCAGACCCCCAAAGCCTCCAGGTAGTGCCCACGTTTGTCTTGAGGGCCCCAAATGCATCTCCACTGGATTACTGGGGAACTCCCCATTCCCAGGGGTCCAGTGAGGTTCCCCAAACCACGTTTGCTCGGTGGGGCTGGTTGGCACAATGCACTCCCTCTCCGGAGCCATGGGTCTCCTCTCTCCTGGCCCTCCCTTGCTGCCCTTCCCCTTCCAGTCCCGCTTTTTCCTAGTAGCCCCTCCCTCTTCAAGGGTCCGTGGCTCGCTTTCCACGTCGGCTACTAGCTTGCTCGCTTGGATAGGCCTTGACTTATGACGGTTCCTTTAGTGACCGTTGAGTTGCGATGGGACTTTTCACAGGCTGCTGTGGCATCCCCACGGTCACGGAATACAAACCGGGGTGCTTGGGGACTGGCATGCTCTTGGGATCATCCCTTTTAGGTCTTTTTCCGACCAAGAAAAGCAGGGCAATTTTAGGGCATCGCGTTTGAACACAGACTGGCCAAGCAACCCCTGCTGGCCGCAGAGGCCCCCTTCCAGGGCCCCTCGTTCTCGCTGGCCAGGACCTCCGAGGGAGGAGCGCCGTCAGAGGAACGGAGCGACTCTCCGTGCCCGCTTGGGGCAAGCTGTGTCCAAGGAGCGCAGCTGGGAAAAAGCCTGCCCTTCCTGAACCCCAAGCATGAGTCCCTGTTCAGCTGGGATGGGAGCCAAGGCCAGGACGGCACCGTGAACCAGGCCTGCATTATTGACGGGGAAGGGAGGCTGCTGGAAACGTGGGCTTCCTCCTGCTCCGCCCCCTCTCACTGACCGAGGGGCTCTCCAGACGAAATGCGGGTCCACTCCCCCCACCGCACAGACAGGGCTGACCAAGGCAGAGCAAAGTGGCGGTTCGGAGGCTGCTGAATTTGTCCTTCCAGGTTGACACATTTCAGTCAGTTGGGAGGATTTTGGGCTACAGCTCAGTGCTTGATTTCAGGTCCCCGCCCCCAAGACCTTCTGAGTTGGAGGGGAAATGTCTCCTGGGTATCAGTTGAAGAAGGTTCAAGAGCTGGTTGTGTAGCCATTGATGGAGCGTTTGCATGAAATTGCATGAAGTTTTCTCAACGCCCAACATAATATTGCACCAAGTCTGTTCCTGGGATGAGGGGAGGAATCCTTCTGGGGCAAAGGAGGGAGGTGAGAACGGATGCCGTAGATTGGGGTGGGGGGACTAGGGCTGACAAGTGAAGAGCTGCAGAGCAACAGACAAACCCAAAGGAGTGCGATGCAGCCACCTGGGATGCAGGATCTGATCCTCTGACACGGTGAACAGGGGAGTGGGATTGTAGACTGCACCCTAACCCCTAAACCCAACCCTAACCCCCTCACCCTCACCCCCTCTTCCTTCTCCCCCACGCCACGCCCGACCATTACTTATTTAATTTAATTCTTTATTGTTTAATTCATTTAATTATTTACTTACTTTTTATTATTTATTTATTTACTTTTTTATTATTTATATTTATTTATTTATTTATTTTAATATTTCTATTTCTCTACCTAGATTCGAACTCAGATCTACATTGTAAGCGACAACCCTGCCTATACACCACCGGAGACCCGATGACTCTTAATACTCAACACTGCCTCTTAACACTGAAGCCGTCTCACAGGTTGTGACGTCACTGTCAGCTTCCATCTTTTCAAGCGGGACTTCATTTTTTTATTATTATTATTAACATTTATTACACTTGTATGCCGCCGTCTCTCCCTAAGGACTCGGGGTGAGTCAGAAAATAAAAAATACAATAGAATAACTTCACTAAAAAATAATTAAACGGTACAAGCCTGATATTAAACATTAAAACTAAAATTTTCAAAAAGAAACCCCCCTCCCCTCTTGGTTCGCTCCGGGCTGGCACGGCCTCCTCTTCTCATATTAATATAAATAACGTATTAATAATAAACATACATGATAGTACAGTAGAAGTCTCATATTAAACATTAAAACTATTAAAACCGTTAAAATTTTCAAAAAGAACCCCCCCCTCCCCTCTTGGTTCGCTCCGGCCCGGCTCCGCCTCTCGTCATATTAATATAAATAACCTATTAATAATAAACATACATGATAATACAGTACAAGTCTCATATTAAACATTAAAACTATTAAAACCGTTAAAATTTTCAAAAGAAACCCCCTCCCTCTTGGTTCGGCCCGGCCCGGCTCCGCCTCTTCTCATATTAATATAAATAACCTATTAATAATAAACATACATGATAATACAGTACAAGCCTGATCTTAAACATTAAAACTATTAAAACCATTAAAATTTTCAAAAGAAACCCCCTCCCCTCTTGGTTCGCCCGGCCCGGCTCCGCCTCTTCTCATATTAATATAAATAACATATTAATAATAAACATACGTGATAATACAGTACAAGCCTGATCTTAAACATTAAAACTATTAAAACCATTAAAATTTTCAAAAGAAACCCCCTCCCCTCTTGGTTCGCTCCGGCCCGGCTCCGCCTCTTGTCATATTAATATAAATAACATATTATTAATAAACATATGTGATAATACAGTACAAGCCTGATCTTAAACATTAAAACTATTAAAACCATTAAAATTTTCAAAAGAAACCCCCTCCCTCTTGGTTCGCTCCGGGCTGGCTCGGCCTCCTCTTCTCATATTAATATAAATAACGTATTAATAATAAACATACATGATAATACAGCACAAGTCTCATATTAAACATTAAAACTATTTAAACTGTTAACAGGAAGTTAGGGGGACAAGTAAGGTACACGGACAGGAAGTCGGCCATGACAGGAAGGTCTTTTTCAAAGACGCTCTGGGGGACGGCCAAGAAGGACGGACAGGAAATGCACCATCCCCAAAAGCTCTCTGGAACAGGAAGTTAGGGGACGAGTAAGACGCACGGACAGGAAGTCAGCCATCATTGGGAGGTCACTTTCAAAGATGCTCAGGGGGACATCCCAGAAGGGCTGACAGGAAGTGCACCATCCCCAAAAGGACGCTGGAACAGGAAGTTAGGGGGACGAGTAAGATGCACGGACAGGAAGTCCGCCATGATGGGAAAGTCGTTTTTCAAAACGAACTAGAGAAACAGACAGGAAGTCAGCCATCCTAGGAAGGCTGCTGCAAAATGAATTTGTGGTTCCTATTCCTCCATGGACCACAACATGGCAGTGGTTTCATTCCCCAGGGCTGCAGAACACACAAAGAGGAAAGAATCCTGTTTCAAAAGCCTTAAACTGAATTAAAACGCCTATGATAGCTTCCATAGATGCAGAATAATAATCTTAAAATGCCATCGAAAGGGTTTATTTCTTTTTCTGGCTGCGATACCTGCGTTCTCCACAGGATGGCAGAGTTTTCCGTTCCTTACCGATAGCATTGAGACCATCAAAAAAGCCTAGGATGGCCACACTCAGTGTTAATGCTGTGGGAGGGAAAACAGTGCCATCCTGTGGCCAAAGCAGAGATTGCAGTCGCAAAACGATATCTAAATAGATGATGTGGTGGGCTTTGGAAGTGACATCATTAGAATGCAGCATTACATTGCCTTTTCTCATAGTTCTTTCAGTCAGGCTGATGTTTTCACAAACCAGCCACTCAGAGTTTTTTGGACAGGACAGCAAATGTTATTGTTGAGTGCTTTTAAAATACAGAACAGCGATAGAGAAAGAACACATTTTGTGCTTCAACACTGACATTTCAAGAAATGAAAGTGTCTTACGACAGCGTCCAGTTAACCCTTTCTGTATTGAACGTGGTGTTTTCCCCGCTCCCTTCCCTTTCAATCGTAAATCATTGGAATATAACAATTAAATTATAGGAACAAAAAAAATAAAATCACTAGAGCAAACAAACTAGAAAAGTTGGTTACAAATCCTTTGTGTCATCCTTTCATATTCATCACTCACAATTTATCAAAAAGAAAATTTCTCATATTATCAATAAAATATTATCTATTTATCAATTATTACTTGTGTACAATTAAACTATTTATTTCATCATATATACGAGATATATTTTTAATCTAAAATTTATGTTATACTTTCATCCAATGGTTATATACATCAACATTATATTTTATATCAGGCTATTATATTTCTATTACAAAATTATATAGTCTATTGCATTACCAAGTCTTTTTATCCAACCGTTGATAAAACAAATCCCGTATCTTATAAAATTGTTTATCTTCTTGTTCTCTAATTTCAAATGTCAATTTCCTCATTCTTACTCACTGTGCAAGAAGGGCAGAGCCGGCAGGCTCCTTGGGTGGGTGGGCAGAAGACAGACAACCCCTTGGGGCAGAGATCCCTCCAGGGCCCTCAAGAGTGTGGTCCCAGTCCTGGGCCCCTCTGCCGCTGGGGGCAACGGCTGCCCGCAGGAGAGGAGGCAGAGTGAGTAAAGAAGACCCACCTTAGACCCCGACCCCAGCCTGAACGAGGCCAAACTGCCGCTGATTCCATCCGGCAGCCGAGATGGGGTGGGGGCCCCACAGAGTCCCACAGCCAGAGTCACCAAGGGGCTTGACTTCGTTTGGAGCGACGCAGCCCTTCCCTTCCCAGTGTTGCCTGGAGCTGTCTTTAATCCATGGGACCTTCACCCAAATCAACGAACCGAGTTCGAGTCTTGCTTAGAAAGTCTATCTCACAACATCCTGAGGGTTTCCTTTATATGGGGTGTCTCTATTCCACGTGTGTGTGTTTGTATGTGTGTGCACTCACGCTCACTCCCTGGGGGAGTATGTGGGGCTGTCAGAAGCCAAAGGGGACGGGTAGGGCTTTATGGTGATCCCCAGCACCTGGAACTGCGTCCACAAGATGTGGCAGCAGCTCACAGAATGGAAGCATCCCACGCGCCTTCAAGGGCAGTCCCACCCTGCCCAGTGTGGCCAAGGAAGGCTCGAACCATCGCCAACCGAGCACCTCCATATTGCACACTGGGTCCAATTGGGGAGAGAGCAAAAGAATTTCAGGTTCCCGGACAAAGGAGGACCAAGCGCACACCCTCAGGGCCTTCTGCCCGTCCAGACCCCCAAAGCCTCCAGGTAGTGCCCACGTTTGTCTTGAGGGCCCCAAATGCATCTCCACTGGATTACTGGGGAACGCTCCCCCATTCCCAGGGGGTCCAGTGAGGTTCCCCAAACCACGTTTGCTCGGTGGGGCTGGTTGGCACAATGCACTCCCTCTCCGGAGCCATGGGTCTCCTCTCTCCTGGCCCTCCCTTGCTGCCCTTCCCCTTCCAGTCCCCGCTTTTTCCTAGTAGCCCCTCCCTCTTCAAGGGTCCGTGGCTCGCTTTCCACGTCGGCTACTTGCTTGCTCGCTTGGATAGGCCTTGACTTATGACGGTTCCTTTAGTGACCGTTGAGTTGCGATGGGACTTTTCACAGGCTGCTGTGGCATCCCCACGGTCACGGAATACAAACCGGGTGCTTGGGGACTGGCATGCTCTTGGGATCATCCCCTTTTAGGTCTTTTTCCGACCAAGAAAAGCAGGGCAATTTTAGGGCATCGCGTTTGAACACAGACTGGCCAAGCAACCCCTGCTGGCCGCAGAGGCCCCCCCTTCCAGGGCCCCTCGTTCTCGCTGGCCAGGACCTCCGAGGGAGGAGCGCCTTCGTCAGAGGAACGGAGCGACTCTCCGTGCCCGCTTGGGGCAAGCTGTGTCCAAGGAGCGCAGCTGGGAAAAAGCCTGCCCTTCCTGAACCCCAAGCATGAGTCCCTGTTCAGCTGGGATGGGAGCCAAGGCCAGGACGGCACCGTGAACCAGGCCTGCATTATTGACGGGGAAGGGAGGCTGCTGGAAACGTGGGCTTCCTCCTGCTCCGCCCCTCTCACTGACCGAGGGGCTCTCCAGACGAAATGCGGGTCCACTCCCCCACCACCGCACAGACAGGGCTGACCAAGGCAGAGCAAAGTGGCCGGTTCGGAGGCTGCTGAATTTGTCCTTCCAGGTTGACACATTTCAGTCAGTTGGGAGGATTTTGGGCTACAGCTCAGTGCTTGATTTCAGGTCCCCCGCCCCCAAGACCTTCTGAGTTGGAGGGGAAATGTCTCCTGGGTATCAGTTGAAGAAGGTTCAAGAGCTGGTTGTGTAGCCATTGATGGAGCGTTTGCATGAAATTGCATGAAGTTTTTCTCAACGCCCAACATAATATTGCACCAAGTCTGTTCCTGGGATGAGGGGAGGAATCCTTCTGGGGCAAAGGAGGGAGGTGAGAACGGATGCCGTAGATTGGGGTGGGGGGACTAGGGCTGACAAGTGAAGAGCTGCAGAGCAACAGACAAACCCAAAGGAGTGCGATGCAGCCACCTGGGATGCAGGATCTGATCCTCTGACACGGTGAACAGGGGAGTGGGATTGTAGACTGCACCCTAACCCCTAAACCCAACCCTAACCCCCCTCACCCTCACCCCCCTCTTCCTTCTCCCCCACGCCCCACGCCCCGACCATTACTTATTTAATTTAATTCTTTATTGTTTAATTCATTTAATTATTTACTTAGTTTTTTATTATTTATTTATTTACTTTTTATTATTTATATTTATTTATTTATTTATTTTAATATTTCTATTTCTCTACCTAGATTCGAACTCAGATCTACATTGTGCGACAACCCTGCCTATACACCACCGGAGACCCGATGACTCTTAATACTCAACACTGCCTCTTAACACTGAAGCCGTCTCACAGGTTGTGACGTCACTGTCAGCTTCCATCTTTTCAAGCGGGACTTCATTTTTTTATTATTATTATTAACATTTATTACACTTGTATGCCGCCGTCTCTCCCTAAGGACTCGGGTGAGTCAGAAAATAAAAAATACAATAGAATAACTTCACTAAAAAATAATTAAACGGTACAAGCCTGATATTAAACATTAAAACTATTAAAACCGTTAAAATTTTCAAAAGAACCCCCTCCCCTCTTGGTTCGCTCCGGGCTGGCACGGCCTCCTCTTCTCATATTAATATAAATAACGTATTAATAATAAACATACATGATAGTACAGTAGAAGTCTCATATTAAACATTAAAACTATTAAAACCGTTAAAATTTTCAAAAGAACCCCCTCCCTCTTGGTTCGCTCCGCCCGCTCCGCTCTCGTCATATTAATATAAATAACCTATTAATAATAAACATACATGATAATACAGTACAAGTCTCATATTAAACATTAAAACTATTAAAACCGTTAAAATTTTCAAAAGAAACCCCCTCCCTCTTGGTTCGCTCCGGCCCGGCTCGCCTCTTTCATATTAATATAAATAACCTATTAATAATAAACATACATGATAATACAGTACAAGCCTGATCTTAAACATTAAAACTATTAAAACCATTAAAATTTTCAAAAAAACCCCCCTCCCCTCTTGGTTCGCTCCGGCTGGCCGGCCTCCTCTTCTCATATTTATAAATAACATATTAATAATAAACATACATGATAATACAGCACAGTCTCATATTAAACATTAAAACTATTTTAAAATTTTCAAAAGAAACCCCCCTCCCTCTTGGTTCGCCCCGGCCCGCTCCGCCTCTCTCATATTAATATAAATAACATATTAATAATAAACATATGTATACAGTACAAGCCTGATCTTAAACATTAAAACTATTAAAACATT
>CM019157.1:0-225000 GCA_009733165.1 Naja naja
GGCTCGCTTTCCACGCCGGCTACTTGCTTGCTCGCTTGGATAGGCCTTGACTTATGACGGGTTCCTTTAGTGACCGCTGACTTTTCACAGGCTGCTGTGGCATCCCCACGGTCACGGAATACAAACTGGGTGCTTGGGGACGGCATGCTCTGGGATCATCCTTTCGGTCTTTTTCCGACCAAGAAAAGCAGGCAATTTTAGGGCATCGCATTTGAACACAGACTGGCCAAGCAACCTCCTGCTGGCGCAGAGCCTCCCTTCCAGGGCCCCTCGTTCTCGCTGGCCAGGGCCTCCGAGGGAGGAGCGCCTGGTCAGGAGACGGAGCGACTCTCAGTGCCCCTTGGGCAAGCTGTGTCCAAGGAGCGCAGCTGGGAAAAGCCTGCCCTTCCTGAACCCCAAGCATGAGTCCTGTTCAGCTGGGATGGGAGCCAAGGCCAGGACGGCACCGTGAACCAGGCCTGCATTATTGATGGGGAAGGGAGGCTGCTGAAACGTGGGCTTCTTCTGCTCCACCCCTCTCACTGACCGAGGGGCTCTCCAGACGCAATACGGGTCCACTCCCCACCACTGCACAGACAGGGCTGACCAAGGCAGAGCAAAGTGGCGGTTCGGAGGCTGCTGAATTTGTCCTTCCAGGTTGACACATTTCAGTCAGTTGGGAGGATTTTGGGCTACAGCTCAGTGCTTGATTTCAGGTCTCCCCCAAGACCTTCTGAGTGAGGGGAAATGTCTCCTGGGTATCAGTTGAAGAAGGTTCAAGAGCTGGTTGTGTAGCCATTGATGGAGCGTTTGCATGAAATTGCATGAAGTTTTTCCCAACGCCCAACATAATATTGCACCAAGTCTGTTCCTGGGATGAGGGGAGGAATCCTTCTGGGGCAAAGGAGGGAGGTGAGAACGGATGCGTGATTGGGGTGTGGGGGGACTAGAGCTGACAAGTGAAAAGCTGCAGAGCAACAGACAAACCCAAAGGAGTGCGATGCAGCCACCTGGGATGCAGGATCTGATCCTCTGACACGGTGAACAGGGGAGTGGGATTGTAGACTGCACCCTAACCCTAAACCCACCCCTAACCCCTCACCCTCACCCCCTCTTCCTTCTCCCCACACCCCACCACCATTACTTATTTAATTTAATTTTTATTGTTTAATTCATTTAATTATTTACTTAGTTTTTTATTATTTATTTATTTACTTTTTATTATTTATATTTATTTATTTATTTATTTTAATATTTCTATTTCTCTACCTAGACTCAACTCAGATCTACATTGTGCGACAACCCTGCCTATACACCACCGGAGACCTGATGACTCTTAATACGCAACACTGCCTCTTAACACTGAAGCCGCCTCTCACAGGTTGTGACGCCACTGTCAGCTTCCGTCTTTTCAAGCGGACTTCATTTTTTTATTATTATTAACATTTATTACACTTGTATGCACCGCTCTCCCTAAGGACTCGGGTGAGTCAGAAAATAAAAATACAATAGAATAACTTGACTAAAAATAATTAAACGGTACAAGCCTGATATTAAACATTAAAACTATTAAAACCGTTAAAATTTTCAAAAAGAAACCCCCTCCTCTTGGTTCGCGGCTGGCCCGCCTCTCTTCTCATATTAATATAAATAACGATATTAATAATAAACATACATGATAATACAGTACAAGCCTGATCTTAAACATTAAAACTCTTAAAACCATTAAAATTTTCAAAAGAAACCCCCTCCCTCTTGGTTCGCTCCGGCCCGGCTCCGCCTCTTGTCATATTAATATAAATAACAGATTAATAATAAACATATGTGATAATACAGTACAAGCCTGATCTTAAACATTAAAACTATTAAAACCATTAAAATTTTCAAAAAGAAACCCCCCTCCCCTCTTGGTTCGCTCCGGCCCGGCTCCGCCTCTTGTCATATTAATATAAATAACAGATTAATAATAAACATACGTGATAATACAGTACAAGCTTGATCTTAAACATTAAAACTATTTAAAGCTTTAAAACTTTCTAAAAAGAAACCCCCCTCCCCTCTTGGTTCGCTCCAGACCTGCTCAGCCTCCTCTCCTCATATTAATATAAATAACATATTAATAATAAACATACATGATAATACAGTACAAGTCTCATATTAAACATTAAAACTATTAAAACTGTTAACAGGAAGTTAGGGGGACAAGTAAGATAAACGGACAGGAAGTCGGCCATGACAGCAAGGTCATTTTCAAAGATGCTCAGGGGGACATCCAAGAAGAGCGGACAGGAAGTGCACCATCCCCAAAAGGTCGCTGGAACAGGAAGTTAGGGGGATGAGTAAGATGCACGGACAGGAAGTCCACCATGATGGGAAGGTCGTTTTTTTCAAAATGAACTAGAGAGACGGCCGCAGAAACAGACAGGAAGTCAGCCATCCTAGGAAGGCTGCTGCAAAAGGAATTTGTGGTTCCTATTCCTCCTTGGACCACAGCATGGCAGTGCTTTCATTCCCCAGGGCTGCAGAACACACAAAGAGGAAAGAATCCTGTTTCAAAAGCCTTAAACTGAATTAAAACGCCTATGATAGCTTCCATAGATGCAGAATAATAATCTTAAAATGACATGGAAAGGGTTAATTTCTTTTTCTGGCTGCGATACCTGCGTTCTCCACAGGATGGCACAGTTTTCCGTTCCTTACCGATAGCATTGAGACCATCAAAAAAGCCTAGGATGGCCACACTCAGTGTTAATGCTGTGGGAGGGAAAACAGTGCCATCCTGTGGCCAAAGCAGAGATTGCAGTCGCAAAACGATATCTAAATAGATGATGTGGTGGGCTTTGGAAGTGACATCATTAGAATGCAGCATTACATTGCATTTTCTCATAGTTCTTTCGGTCAGGCTGATGTTTTCACAAACCAGCCACTCAGAGTTTTTTGGACAGGACAGCAAATTTTATTGTTGAGTGCTTTTAAAATACAGAACAGCGATACAGAAAGAACACATTTTGTGCTTCAACATTGACATTTCAAGAAATGAAAGTGTCTTACGACAGCATCCAGTTAACCCTTTCTGTATTGAACGTGCTGTTTTCCCCACTCCCTTCCCTTTCAATCGTAAATCATTGGAATATAACAATTAAATGATAGGAACAAAAAAAATAAAATCACTAGAGCAAACAAACAAGAAAAAAAAGGCATTCTCTAGAATCACCATGGTATATAAAAACAGATTTATGCAAGGCGAGACTGAGAAAGGGAGAGTCTGGAGAATTTGTAGTGCAAAATTCTCTTGGTGGAAAAACTGACTTTCATTCTAAGAAGATGAAATATTAAGAGCAAGGGAGTGCTAGTTGCAAAACTATATGCAACAATAGCAGGTATTTTTCTCCTTCTTCCATCTCCTGGGAAGAGATGCCAATGCCCTACAATGGGCAGTGAAGAGGAAGGGGGCAAGATAGATATAGATAGACAACAGACAAATGGATGATAGAGGTAGACAGACAGACAGATAAGACAGAATGGATGGAGAAAGAGTATATATATATATATATCTATATATATATCTATATATATATATATATATATATTTTTAGATGGTAGGTATTCTTTGATTGGTTTGTTAAGATTGAGAATTTGGCACGAAATCTCATCCGCAATGAGATTTCAAACGCTGCCAAGGTATTCTCAATCTTACACGGACAAGACCAATACCAAGACCTACATCCTTAAAATCTACTTATATATATATATATATATATATATATATATATATATATATATAGAGAGAGAGAGAGAGAGAGAGAGAGAGAGAGAGAGAGATCCATCTCCAGTAAATGCTCAGATGCACCAATTCACCTCCACTCTACCCTGAAAAGGAATTACAGGTCATAAAAAGGGATAGACAGACAATAGATAAAGTGACAGAGAGATAGATGGACAGAAACATTTTTGACCCACGGCTGAATAAAAAAAAACTACCCAAACTGTTCAGCAGAGGTGAAGATGGCAGGAGCAGTAACTTTGTCCTTCAAGCTGCAGTTGCGTTTCCTCAACAAAAATCTCTCTTTTCTCCCAAAACCACATCAAGACCTCAGGAAGCGGGACATCACGCTAGCTTGGTCAAATATGGAGACTGCTTCGGCTGAGCCCATCCCCACCTTCTAAGGCGGAATAAGATCTGGAGACTCAAAGTTCTTCTTGGGTCAATCGACCAACCGTGAAATCAAAACCTAATAAACTTTAGTGGGTGGGGGAAGAGTCCTTCTCTAAACTCACCCAAGGAAGCTGGAGAACCAAAGCAAGCTGGAAGGAACGAGGGTTTGGTCTATGGAGAGTCTCAATCGTCCAGGATGACTTATGGTTGCGTCAAAGGTGCTTTTTCAAAAGGCAACTGGACTTGGGTTTTTTTTCCTCCTGGAAGGTGTTTTGCTTCTCGCCCGAGAAGCTTCTTCGTTCTTCAGTTCAGTTCTTCGATGAGAAGCAAAACGTCTTCCAGGAAGAAAGCAGAAAATCCAGAAGAAAGCAGAAAAGCCTTTCCAAAAAGCATCTTTGGGGCAACCCCAAAAGACACATAGCAGATCTGACCCATGTTAGGAACCTCGTCTTAAAACTAAGTGGGTTAATTGCAGGATTCAGGGTGCAGACACTCTCTTTCTCAGCTTATCCCTCCTTGCAGGAATTGGTAGGAGGAGCTCAAAGGTAATAAGGAGAAAATTATTCTCAGTCTCCTAAATAAGCTCTAACTCTTACCGATCGAGGACAAATGATTCCAGAAGCAAATTATGTCCCTCTAGTTTTTATTTTTAATTCTTTGCAATTCTTTGCAACCGTGAGGTTCCAAGGATATTTACTTGCCAGCATCCCTCAGCAAAATTTAAAGCCACCAGGAGACCTGAGAAAGGGAAAACCAATCTTTTTTTGTTGATCAGGCTTTGAGAAAGTTATACTTCGGTGGAAAAACATGATTCAAATATGACATACTCCCAGAAGAGAAGAGGAGGAAGGAGAACAACCAAGTAACATCCAGAAAATATATGCATATATAAATATAGATATATCATTTATCTCTCAAAAGCCAGCCTGGCTGCATATCAAGGAACTAAAAAAAACCAGAACAAAACCAAGTAGAAGAAATACATAATCAAGACGACAACCCCAACGACAGCGATGTGAGAAGGGAAAAGGAGGGAAGTTATTACAGTTATTTCCAAAAATGCAAGCAAATTGCAACATCTAGGAGACAATATTCACAGTTTGCATCCGGGAGTTAAGTACAGGATCACAGAGCCATAAATAAGTCACAAGCATTCGTCCATCCAAGCAGGGGAAACAGAAAAAGTGGGGAAACCAAAAGACAGTATTGAAAATATAATCACCATTGTCTTATCTCCAATGATGAAGCAATGCGACCTTCCAATATGGGCAGTTGAATCTGACAATTTTATTTTCTTGGGTACATACAGAGATAATATCTATAGTATAGAATATATTACTCTTTATCTTCCCCCACTCGTCCTTTAGACACAATGCATATATTATTATTATAATTATTGTTTCCTGTTTAGCTGGGCTTCATATGAGTAGGGAATCGTGAGAAACTTCAAGGTTTTGCATTAAAACACAAGAAGAGGCAGAGTGGAAAGGAGGCCCAGAAGTCAACCGCAATGCCAGATTTTCAATGATTTGGTTGATGTTCAGGGAGCAGGTCGACGAGAGAGAGAGAGAGAGAGAGAGAGAGGAGGAGGGAGGGAGGGAAAAGAGAGGAGGAAAGAATGAAGATGCTGCAAGTTTAACTGCTGCTTTCTTCGTCCGTTTTAGTCAGTTTCTTCAGCGTATCCAGCAACTTCTGTGGGGTGAGGACATGTGTGGAACCTGGAGGAAGAAAAAGAAGAAGACAATCAGATTTCAAAAAAGGAACAGCAGGGGAGCACCTAAATCGAGGGTGGGCTATCTGAGACTTGGCAAATCTCCCACTACCAGGATCCTTTGCCAGGCTAGCTGCATTGTGGGGACTAGCAGCTCCTCAACCTCTGGATGACTACAGAGCGCCCATGGCAGCCATTTTTGAGATTGCCTCACTCCCATCCCTCAAAGGTTGAAAAGCTTTAGGCTCAGCTTAAAAGGGTGACCCACCCCACAAAGTATTTACTCCGAAGGCAGAGAAGGGGGAAGAAGGGTAAAGAAAGATTTTATAGAGGGGCGGGACTCATGTTACCTGTCTATGGAGATTCTTACTCATCCAGGTCATGGTTGTCCCAAAACTGCTCTTTCAAAAGGCAGCTGGACTTTTCCTTGAAGAGGTTTCACTTCTCATCCCAGAAGCTTCTTCAGTTCTGACTGAAGAGAGTTCAGTCTTCAGACAGTTCAGTCAGAGCTGAAGAAGCTTCTGGGATGAGAAGCAAAACCTCTTCAAGGAAAAATAAAACCCAATGTCCAGTTGCCTTTTGAAAAAGCAACTTTGGGATGATTGCCCACCCTTCAGCATATAAGATTTCTTGAGATTTAAAGCAGGAGGGATGGAGACCCACCCCTCATCCCTTCCCTGTCATGAGACCAGGCAATAGATACACTCATATATAATAAAAGAAATGTTTGCAAAAGGTTAAGTCTATGGAACTACATCTAAGCACAGGAAGAAAAAATAAGTCGAAAGGAATCAAAATGAAAACCATCCATCACCAAAAGAAATATAATGTATGTATGTATGTATGTATGTATGTAAAAAAACCCCAAAAAACCCCCAATCACACAGCAAGCAAAGTGCAGTGAGGATATGAAGGAAGACATGCAGAATTTGTCATGAAGTTCAAGAGCTGGGGCATCATCTACCACGAGAGGCATTAGTTGGAGACCATCTGGGCATGCAATGGCCAAGAGGGCTTCTTTACAGAAGGCCCCTTTCTCCTTTAATCCATAGAAGCTAAATTAAAGCAGACGAGAGTTTTATCCATACATGCCAAATGCCATCGTTTCAAGTTATGGAGAACAAATAAAGAATAATTTTCCCAGAATGAAGCCAATTTTTTTCTACTACATTAGCCTGAAACCTGAGATAAGCAAGAGAAAAAAAAATATCCGTAATTATTTGGGACTGAGTGGGAGGACAGATATTTATAGCTTCCTTTCCCAAGGGTTAATTCAAAAGACGTTTGTTCCAGCATCAGATCAACCCAGATGGGAGAATAGAAAGCACTGAATCTCTGTTTATGATGTGAGTCCAATGCACACATCATGTAGCAGACAGCAATCCTACACATAGTGAAGAGCGCCTTTAATTCCATAGGATCCTCCTAAGGAACAGAACAACAGAGTTGGAAGGGACCTTGGAGGTCTTCTAGTCAACCCTCTGCTCAAGCAGGAGACCCTAGACCATTTCAGGAAGATGGCTGTCCAGTCTCTTCTTGAAAGCCTCCGGTGTTGAAACTTCCACAACCTCCCTTCCATTGACTGATTGTTCTAACTCTTGGGAAATTTCTCTGTATTTCGAGGTGGTACATCCACCCAATATCACCAATCACAAATTACTGAACAGCAAAGTTGGCTACGTTCCTTCACCAAAACATGGAGAATGCCTAGATCCAGACAGATATGCCCTCTTCTGGATCTCATGGTTTCCATGGAGCTATCATAACTGTTCATCATCCACATTGCTCATCGTAAGCGATTCCTCCATCTGAAGGAGCAAGGGCCAATCATACGAATCCTTTCCTTTCAACTCTTTCTTTTTCTCAGATTTTACCTATCGGTTGTCTACAAGGGCACCAGATCTGAAGCACCATGAAGTGTACCACTTCAGTTTGCAGGTGGCGCCCTGAGCTCATAGTAGCCCAGTTACAAGACAGAGAAGGTTCCATTTGTTGCTGGGTGGTTATAAACAGGAGAGGCCATCATAGTTTCCCCCACTTACAGATTGGAGTGATTCAGTCCTCTCTAGTTCCTGATTCTGCTTGAATTATGGCAGAGAGAAAAGGAAGCCGTGGAACAACAGATAAGAATTTGCAATGGGGCAAGCATCCACAGTGATCCCAGACATTGCTTGAAAACTTGACTTTCTAGTCAAGTTCTGGCTACAAGAAAATCATGGCCCAGATTTGCATGGAAGCAGCCTCAAAATACAGTTTCAAAATTGTCGTTTTGAAGCAAACATTTTCTCATACCAAGAAAAAGAAATCAGAAAAAGGAGGCGGGAGAAAGAAACCAATGCAAATGCAAGAAAGCAAGGAATGATAAGACATATCAAAAGAAACCCTTCCGGGGGACGAAAAAAAAAGGAAGAATTTCTTCTCAAGATAAATTGCTTTTACTTTTTTAGTTCTCTTTGGCTCTCATTCCATAGTTGGAGCCTGTTCCTCAAAAGAGACCCTAGTAGAATCTCTGAAGTCAGGGTGTCTCAGATCCATGAGAAATTTGGTGGGAGTAAGAATGTGAGTAGAACCTGCGAGAAAATAGAGCGCGGGCTGACTCTTGGTGAAAGAAAGGAAGAAGAGAAAGAGAGAGAGAGAGAGAGAGAAAGAAAGAAAAAAGTGCAAGAAAGGAAGAAAGAAAGAGGGAAAGAAGGAAGGAAGGAGAAAGGAAGGAGAAAAATGCAAGACAGAAAGAAAAAAGAGAAGGAAGGAAGGAGAGAAAGAGAAGGAAGGAAGGAGACAGGAATGAGAGAAGGAAGAAAGGAAAGGATATAGAGGAAAGAAGGAAGGAGGGATGGAGACAAGAATGAGAAAAAGATGGAAGGAAGAAAATGAAAGAAAAAGAAAGAGAAAGAGAAGGAAGGAAGAAGAGAAAGAGAAGGGAGGGAGGAAGAAAGAAAGGATAGAAAAGTAACATGCCAAAAACTTTGGTTTATGCCTTTAAAAAAAAACCTTACAACACAGTTCATATCACCAAAAATCACTGTAATGGAAGCCAGTGATGATACATGAAGCAGAAATGGCAAGAGAAACACAATCACACAATCACACCTAGAGAGAGAGAGAGAGAGAGAGAGAAAGAAGGCAGGTGAGGGGGAGAGAAGAAATCTCTCACCGGGCTGCTGCAATGGAACACCCCAAAACCACATCAGCCAGAGTTAAACTCTAGAGGAAACATTGACATACCAATATGTTCACCACCTCAGTATAGGGACGTATATAGATAGTGAAAGGTTTAAGCTGCTGAATTGTTTAATCTCCCATCCTTATGCTTATTATTACTACTATTTTTGAAAAAAATACAGATTGGGCTATCCAAGTGGCACCATTTTAGGAACTTTTAAATTTAAAACTTTAAAAAAAAGGTAAAACTCAGAACTAGGACATGCCAAAAAATAAGAAAAAGGAAGTTGTTTGGGCAATTTTTGCGACTGGAGGAAAACTCAAAAGAATGTGACTCTTAAAAACAGGGGAAACACCCCCCCCATATCGATATGTTTTGCAGAATGAACAAAGGCCCAATTAAACCCGTCGTGGAAAGAGCAACGATCAACATTAGAAGTGACACTAAACAAAGCCAGAGACGTTATCACGCACGCTTCTGAACACACACACAAAGTGAGATGACACAAGGAAGGAGACAGCATAGAGAAGGAAGTCAAGAAAGGGAGTTTGGGGAAAGCCACCTTCTCAGGACAGAGGAAAAAATCGAGGAGGGGGGAACACAGAGGAATGGGAAGATAGTTCAAAGGAGTGAGGTGTTCTGGTGAGTGGACCAGGTGTGGTTTGGAGGCTGATATAAGCTCTTATTTCAAGAAGCTGTGCTTGATAAGGTAGCAAGGAGAGGACTTCCCTATAGGTCACCAAGAGTCAGTCACAATTCAATGGTTGTGGAGATTCTTAGTCACCCAAGTCATAGTTGTCCCAAAAGGTGGTTTGTTCAAAAGGCAACTGGACTTTGTTTTCTCCTTGAAGAGGTTTCGCTTCTCATCCAAGAAGCTTCCTTTGTTCTGACTAAATGGTGGGGAATGGAAGGATTCAGTCAGAATGGAAGAAGCTTCCCAGATGAGAAGCAAAACCTCTTCAGGGAAAAACACAGAAAGTCCAGTTGCCAATTGAAAAAGCACCTTTGGGACAACCATGACCTGGATGACCGAGACTCTCCACAGACATTTAGTTGAGTGGGTCTTTTTGTCACCACTGATGGATTTGGGACATCTAGTGGGTCAAGAAAGAACAGACCTTTATTCAAGAACTTGTAGCATAACATTCATATACCTGGATCTTCTCAGATGTTTTAAAAAAGGGCTATAGCATTATTTTTGAAAAATCTTTAGGAGTGTCTACGGAGATTCTTGGACATCCACGTCATGGTTGTCACAAAGGTGCTTTTTCCAAAGGCAGCTGGACTTTGTTTTTCCTTGAGGAAGTTTCGCTTCTCATCCACTGAAGCTTCTTCAGTTCTGAGTGGTTAACTGTCCTCACCATTAGGAAATTTCTCCTTCGTTCCAGGTTGCTTCCCTCCTTCATTAGCTTCCATCCATTGGTTCTTGTCCTGCCTTCCGGTGCTTCGAAAAACACCTTTGTGGCAGCCCCTCAAATAGCCTCAAGGGTTGTAGGAGTGGATGGGGAGAGAATAGGACAGGGCAGAGGAAATTAGCATGTTCCCCAGGGAGAACATGTTCAGGGAGTACTGAGTTTGGGGGCAGGTGGCCTCAAAGTCAAGAGAAAGGTGAGGAGATACATGGAGATGATGGAAGACAGAGCAGAGTGGAGCAAGCAAGCATGAGCTGAAGACTCCAAGCCAGACAATGACTTACCTATCAACACCTCCCACTTTCCGCTGGCTTGCGTCACCTCGTAGGCGCAGCGCATCTCGCTCAGAGCGACCCCACCCAGGATGAAAACAATGAGGCGAGGACCACTTCGGTATTCCCCGGGAGCCTTGTTCTTGTGCCAGTGTCCGTAGCGGGCACTGAAGACCAGGGGTAAGGATGAAAAGGAAAGGGGAAAAAAATAAGGATATGATCTGGAAGAGCCTCAGTGGTGCAATAATTAAATGCAACATTGCAAGATAGAGAGAGAGATAGATAGATAGATAGATAGATAGATAGATAGATAGAGATAGATAGATGGTAGGTAGGTAGGTAGAGAGAGATAAATAGACAGACAGACACATTATACAATTGATAGATGACAGGGATTGATAGCTACATAACTAATAGATGATAGATGATAATTATTGATAAATAGATGATAGATGAGCTTACACATCTCCAATTCATACTTCGCTTCACTTAGATCTAATTAATTAAATCTAGGCTTCACTTAAACCTAATTATGCTTCCCTAGACCTGCTACAGGCAGTCCCTGATTTACAACAATTCATTTAGTGACCATTCAAAGCTACAACGGCCCTGAGAAAAAGCCAATCACGACCGTTATCGTCAGTTGCAACCTGTGCAGCAACCCCAATGACCGCACGATCAAAATCCAGCCACCACTGGCTCATACTTACAAGGGTTGCAGCGCCCCAGAGAGTCCCGCAATCCAATTTTGCGACCTTCTGACAATGGGGACCAATGGATCACCAGCTTATCAATTGTAGTGATTTACCTTAGCAGCTGTGCCCCCCCCCCAAATGTCGTAAAATGGGGAAAAACTCATTTAACAAATGTCTCAATGAAAAGCATAAATTTTTGGTTCCAATTGGGGTCGTAAGACGAGGGATACCTGCAATTTGACAGAACGCTCCCTTCTTACCTGACAGCACCTGTACTGCTGAAGGAAGCAGCTGAGCGAGTGGAGATGTACGGGTAATGTTTGGTGTCCAGTTTATCCTCCAAAGCATCCTTGAAAGAAAGATAAAAAAAATAATAATTAGCACATCTGGAGCTTCTGCAAGTGATCAACGGTGTGTATTAGGCATAAAGCAAAGACATTTGTGCCTTCAAGAGCTATCCCTCTTTCAAAAGGTATAAGTTCCCCCCCTTGCACATCCATGCTAGTCGTTTCCGGCTCTAGGGGGCGCTGCTCATCTCCATTCCAAAGCCAAAGAAGAGCCAGCTCTCTCCAAAGATGTCTCCGTGGTTGTGTGGCCGGCAGGACTAAACGCCTTCAAAGGCGCACAGAGGAACGCTGTTCCCTTCCCACCAAAGGGACCCCTATTTTCCTACTTGCATTTTTTACATATTTTCAAACTGCTAAGTTGGCAGAAGCTACTGGGACAAGGAATGGGAGCTCACTCCGTTAGGCGGCAATCCTAGGGATTCGAACTGCCGACCTTTCTGATCGACAAATTCAGCATCTTAAGACACTGAGCCACAGCATCCCTGTATCCCTCTTTACATACCTCCATAATGTCTTTGACTACTGGAGTCCATCGGGAGAGTTGGTAAGTCTGTTCACTGATACGTTCCTTCCGCTCCGGCTTGCTTCTACGACGTAAGGTGGACTGGACACAAGAGAGAGAAAATGGAGTCAGAGGATAATGATTGGTTTAATTCACAATGCAAGAGTAAATTGGAGCCTTCTAGGCTTTGGGGACTAAGGCTTCTGTGCAAGATTGTTTTTTGCTTTTGAATACGTTTCACCCAAGAAGCTTCTTCAGCTCTGACAGGACAGTGGAGAATGGAAGGATTTATATTCCTTGCAGACAGCTCGTCATTTGCATCCTTTTACAGGGTCCTTGAAGCACTTGGATGTTTCTCTGTGTCCTCAGGGTCACCTGAGTAGTGAAAATGGTTCCTGTAGTCTCCAATTTTTCCTCTGGAAATCCATTCCTACTCCCACAACATTCCAAGGCTGTTCATCCCAAATCGTATAGCTAAAAGTCTCAGTCATCCAGGCCATGATTGTCCCAAAGGTGCTTTTCCAGTTGCCTCCTGAAAAAGCACCTTCGGGACAACCATGACCTGAATCATGGTTGAATCCTTCAACTTCTCCCAAGGCAACAGGCTGGAATAAGAGTCCTAGCAAGTCTTGTGTTTGACCACTGTGTTCAAATGCAAGAGAAATCCTGGGAATCTTAGAAGAAAGTGCCAAGCAATAAAATGGCTATCCCAATCTTGAATCTGCTGCCCCAAGCAAGATAGGCCTTGTTCTACCACCTGTTCTGCTTCCTCATCTTCATTCCACAGTTGGGACCAAGCTATCCAAGCACAACATGGGTCAGACCCTTCCAGCAAAACAGATCTGGTCTCCAGAGCATCTGAAAGAACCTAGCAGGACTTACATCTGTGACGATGGGGACCCCAAGGTGTGCCATATTGGTGATGATCTCACTGTCCTCAGGAGGGATCTGAGCATGCTGAATCAGTTTGTTCAGGTTTTCCTCGGTGATGCCTGGGGGAGGATGAAGAAAGACTCTGTACGTGCATGTTCTAGGAGATGGAGTCAGCACACATGCACACCGACAAACAGCAGTTTCTGAGACTTCTTAGGAAACAACAATGGAATGAAAAACTGCTTGTGACCTTCTACCGCTGCACCATAGAGAGTATTTTAGTTGGCCCTTGTTCCTCAGCTGTTCCCTTCATCTGACAACTCTGCGTATGCGGACACTGGGAATACACTCTAGCTATTCTTCTGCCTTCCTGAGCTCTGACTCCGAAGGCAGCTGCTAACTGCCGGATGGCCCTGGCCCCATCTCTGCCTCTGATGCAGAGCCCTTGTCAGAGGCTTTCCCAGACTCCAGGACTGGCCCATTTTCCTCCCCAACCTCCCCATTGTCCAAGTCTGCCACCAGCTCTGTTGGCTGCTGTCGGGCCACAACATCAGGTCTCCCCAAAGGCTTCCAGCCTAAATAAGAGTGTCTCCTACCATTCTTGAGAAAGATGTAGAGTAAGATGATCCGGATCTTGTCATAGGTGCTGACGTTGGCATCAAGCAGGATTGGGACAATTGCACGCATGGGATCTTTGATCTTCTCCCCTTCTGCATCAGTGCCCATGGCCAGATCCTGGCAAGACAGAACATCTCCCTGCAATTCACTATCTCAGGACCATTGGAAAGCTCTCTTCTGCCCAGTTGAGGTTGGGTTGAACTGGGAACTAAAGAGTTCAGCTTCCAGGAGAGCTTCTTCTTCTTCTTCTTTTTTTGGAAAACAGTCCAGGGATGTACGTGGGCCATTGAAACCAGTCAACTGGTCAAGGTGAGCCTGCCAGAATCCACTCCTTTGTTAAAGGAAGTTGAGAAACACTGTGGACAGCAAGAAAGCCAGCTGTTTCTTTAACTTCTTGAGAGGTGTCAACTCGTAAAACTTTCCTATGTTGATTTGCCATAAACAAGGGGCGGGGGGGAATCTGAAGGAGCAGTACCTCAGTTTAAAACCATAAGTACATTCCACGCTTAACTTACAAAGATTGTAGCTAGGCTACCGGATCTTCTGCCAGGGAAAATCCTTCACTGGAGAACATGATCGATGACACCCAGCCTTTGAACGTGCTTCATTGCAGAATCTGATTTATGAAACACCCAGGGGGGAGCGGGCAAACAGGGTCACAGGTGACTATAAATATGTAACCCTAATAAATCTTTTGGATTCTTTTGAAGCTTGGCTCGAGGCTCATGATTTAATTAGGGCAATTGCCGGAACCCTGACAAAAGGTCTATCAAATTCTGGGAAGATTTTCAAAGCAGGAGGGGGGCGGGAAACCAGACAAGTTGACAAAATGCTTCTTAAAACATCCTTTGGTCAGCATAATTTGTATGCTCTCCCTTTTTCAGGCACATACAAACATGCAGCTCAGCGCTTCCGGCATGAGCAGACTTACCTGCTCAACTCTGCAGAGTTTGTCCACGGTGCCTTGATAGTGCTTCATGCAGTCTTCAGCCAGGTGGAGATGAGTGGAATACTAGCCAAACACAAGAAAGAAAGAAGGAAGAAAGAAAGAAAGAAAGAAAGAAAGAAAGAAAGAAAGAAAGAAAGAAAGAAGAATTCAGCAATTCAGACATGCTCTTTTCTACCAATAGAGGAGAATATGTGTAGCTCAGGGTTGAAAGGAGGGCTCCTTGGTGCTCTCTGAGCTTGGTTGTTTTCTTGCAGAGGTTTCATGACCCAGCTAGGTAACATCATTACTGTTAGTCATCACAAGCACTGATGATGTTACCTACTTTGGGTAATGAAACATCTGCAAGAAAACAACCAAGCTCAGAGAGCACCAAGGAGCCCTCATGCTCTTTTCTAGCACACTCTCTTTCATTGCCCCCTCCCCAGCCCTTCCCAAACACTGGGACACAACTCTGTTGAGTATATTTAATCATCACTCAAGTTTCTTTGTCATTTCCGTCCATGTTTCAATAGCCAATCAGCACACCTACAACTCCCACAATTCTTAATTAGGATTCTTCAGTATGTAATTCAGTATCGCCTAGAAAGCCATAGGTGCTCTAATTTAGCAGGCTATGTTGTTTAAATTTAAGCCGGTAGCAAAGGAACATACCTTGCTGAGTTCTTTCTGATATTGGGGCATCTTTTTCAGCATCTGGGAAAGGTCCCTCAGGGTCGTCTGAAAGGTAGAAAGAGAGGCTGATCCTCAGCAAAGCTCTTGAATTCTAAATTGTGGAACTCACCAGTATCAAATGCTAAAACCTAACAGATTAACAGAGCTGGAAGGGACCTTGTAGGTTATCTAGTCCAACCCCCTGCCCAAGCAAGAGACCCTACACCATTTCTGACAGATGGCAGTCCAGTCACTTGTTGAACGCTTCCAGAAATGAAGCTCCCACAACTTCTGAAGGCAGCTTCTGTTCTGTTGGTTGGTTGCTCTCACTGTCAGAAAATTTCTCCTTATTTCCAGTTTGAATTTCTCCTTGTTCAGTTTCCATCCATTATTTCTTGTCTGGCCTTTGGGTGCTTTGGAAAATAACTTGACCCCCTCTTCTCTGTGGCAGCCCCTCAAATATTGGAATGCTGCTATCCTGTCTTCCCTGGCCCTTCTCTTCACTGGACTAGCCAGACCCAGTTCCTGCAACCTTACTGAAAGGGGGATCAGATACAAATTCTGCCTGTTGGAAGGAGTGAGCTGGCAGTTCTCAGAATCCAGGAGAGGGAAGTTAGGTAAAACCCCAGGTACTTCTTTAATTCCCTCCAGCTCACTTCCATAATTCCTTTAATTCCCACTTAACAACTGAACGGTTTAGCAATAGAAATTTTGGCTCCATTAGAGCCATAACCCGAGAAATACCTGTGTAGTACAATGCTCTTGTCAGGATTCTAGCAGTTACCGCAATTAAATCATGAGTCTCCAGCCAAACTTCCAAAACTTCAAAAGGATTTATTGGGAGTTAACATGTCCGGCACTGCCTGGGTGTAGCCGATTCTGAGACACATCATTCACTGTCACCCTTGACCCTGGTTTCCCCCTCCACCCCCTGGGTATATCATAATCCATATTCTCCAATGGGACACATCCATAGCCCAGAGTCATCAATCATGCTCTCCAGTTGGATATTTGCATGGCAGAAACTTCATTCACCTAGTTACTATCTAGGTGAAAAACTATTTATGGAATGCCCTTTTAGTTTGCAAGCTGCCACGCTGCTCTTTCAAACCCCTTTGCCCCTCCCTTTCTGTTGGCAACTCTAAAAAGACCATAGAAATATTTTATGAGTTGACAGGTCTCTCAAAAAAGATAGATGAAATTACAGCCAATAAGCTTAGTTCCAAGATATTCCATCCCATTCCCTTTTCTTTTCATTTTTCCTTCAAAGATCTCCATTGCTGCTCCAAAATATGTATTTTAAGCTTTGCTTTCTGTTTTTTTTAGTCCAGATTTATCATATCCGATCTTACCTTGTCACCAGTATTCATCCTTTTGCTGGAAGAAAAATCCTTCAGGGACCGGGTGACTTCCCTGGAAAAGAATGACAAATGCAAGCAAAATAAGTTGCATGCATGGTTCCAATCAAAGCAAGCCACTGGCTGAAATGATGCAACGTGCACTGGTCCTTCAATTAGCTAAATGAAGACATCTCTTTGATTTTGGATTGCTTGCATTGAAACAACGCTTGAAAGAGGGTTGCAGCCATGGTAGAGATGAGCAACTGGTACAATGGGCACTGGTTTTATTATGAGCCAGCCATGTGCTGCAGCTGCCAAAAACGCCAACACAGTCCTAGGCTGCATCAACAGAGGGATAGAATCAAGATTGCGTGGAGTGTTAGTACCACCTTATAATGCCTTGGTAAGGCCACACTTGGAATACTGCGTCCAGTTTTGATCACCACAATGTAAAAAAGATGTTGAGACTCTCTAGAATGAGTGCAAAGAAGAGCAACAAAGATGATTAGGGGGCTGGAGGCTAAAACATTTCAAGAATGGTTGCTGGAACTGGGTGTGTCTAGTCTGAAGAAAAGAAGGACTAGGGGGTGAGATGATAGCAGTCTTCCAATATTTGACAGGCTGCCACAAAGAAGAGGGAGTCAAATTATTCTCCTAATACCCCTAATTACCCCTAATTCTTCTTTTCTTTAGACTAGCCAGGCCCAAAACCTGCACCCATTCTTCATATGTTTTACTCTCCAGGCAGGCTTTGGATCAACTTAGCTGCCCTTCTCTGAACTTCTTCCAAAGTCTCAACATCTTTTTTATAGTATGGTGGCCAAAATCAGTTGCAGTATTCCAGGTGTGGTCTTACTAGCGTTTTATAAAGCAGCAGTAATAATCTTAGCTGATTTAAAAAAACTTAAGACAGTTAATCCCAGTTAGCAACTGAATGAGAGCCTCCAGGAAATTCCAATCCTGGATTTAAGACTGAGAAGCCAAAATAAATCTCAAAAGAAAACAGTGGTAAAACCATCTCCACACTGTGATTAAGAAAAGGGCATTCATGTCTCCATGAAACTTGAAGGCCACTCAAGGAGGCCTTTATCTCGACCTGCTTGTTCTCTCATCTCCAATGTTTCTGAGGAAAGGTCATCAGAAATAATGTGGGGAGCATGGAGCCTTCCATGCGCCATAGTGCAGAAGAAGAAGAAATGCTTACTGGGACACCTCGGCGATATGTTTGTGGCGCAAAGTAACCCAGAGGTCATCATCTTCATCCAGTAGGACTTCTTTGACCCGGGCCTCCCCAATTCCACTTGTGTCATACCTGAGAATTTCAAAAGAGAATGTTGTGTCCTAGGCTTCCCCAAAACCACTAAGCAGACTCTTTGTCCCAGCAAAACCCCTTTTATTAAACGAAGGTGAATTTCTTGCATTCACATTCAGCCAAAGGCCTGGCAAACAGTCTTCCAAGGGTGTAATTAGGAGCACAGATCTTATCTAGCTTGGAGAGCTGCCAAGTAAATATTTTCAAACACAGTGCTGACAAGGAAGGACTCAGTACAGAGTCTCTGAGATGCACAGACAGATCTTCACGCTGCTGCAACAAACAAATTGTTTCCTTCAAAAGCCCTCTCCCCTTTTGCTCCTCTTTTAATCCTGATGGGAGGAGCTATTCACTGCCCACCTGTGGCCTTACTCCCACATCGACCCTTAGTTCGTAATTGTTCTTTTGGCAGCTCTGCGCCTGCGCAGGCTGGAACCAGCTCCAGTTGCTCCCCCACCTCACTGCTGTCTGACTCGGAAGGCAGCTGATGACTGCCAGCCTGCCCTGGGCCCATCTCTGCCTCTGACGCAGAGCCTTTGTCCAAGCCTTCCCATGTTCCTCCCCAACCTCCTCACTGTCCGACTCTGCTGCCAGCTCTTTTAGCCGCCGGCGGGCCACAACAGAGAACACGAATAAACAAATCAGTGACTTCATACAATAAATCTATATATTGCTGGGTTTTGGAGGGACCACGATGGACATGCAGTTTTCAGTCATGGTGCCTCTTATACCTCACAGACAGTACAGAAAATAAACAGGAGAACCTTACTTGTAGACATCGTTTTCAATGGGTAGCAAATCATAGCTCATGGCTTGGAATGTGAGCTCATGCAACACTGGAGAGCTGGGGTCAAAGCCACGGTCTAGAATGATGAGCTGGGAACGAGCTTTGTCTGGACCCTGGATAGAAGGAAGCAAACCAAGAGGCCATCAGAACTATCCAACCTGCTTTCTCTGAAAGGAAACTCGGATGTCAAAATGTTGATGTTGTTCTGAAAGACATACTTTCAATCGGAATAGAACTGGAAGGGACCTTGGAGGTCTTCAAGTCCAACCCCCTGCTCAAGCAGGAGGCCCTATACCATTTCATACAGGTGGCTGTCCAGTCTCTCCTTAAAAACTTCCAGTGATGAAACACCCACAACTTCTGGAGGCAAGCCATTCCACTAGTTAATTGTCCTTACTGTTAGGAAGTTTCTCTTTAATTCCAGGTTGCTTCTCTCCTTGATTAGTTTCCATCCATTGTTTCTTGTCCTGCCTTCTGGTGCTTTGGAAATTAAGTTGACCCCCTCTTCTTCTTTGTGGCAGCGCTTCAAATACTGGAATACTGCTATCATGTTACCTTCGTCCTTTTTTCTCTAGACTGGCCATACCTAGTTCCTGCAACTTTTTTGTCTCCAGGCTCTTAACCATCTTAGTTTCTCTTCTTTGCACTTTTTCCAAAGTCTCAACATCTTTTTTTGTAATGTGCTGACCAAAACTGGATACAGTATTCCAGGTGTGGCCTTCCTAAGGCTTTATAAAGCACTATAGTCTAAAAGTAATAAAATAGAATGCTAACCAACATTCCCCAATTCTGCTAAGTCACACAATACAAAGTGATTTTGCGCCCCTTACAGAATTATCTGGAAGGTGTGGAAAAAACTGTGGGATAGGAAGTCAAAGGGTCTAAGGATAGGAAAGTGTTGTTTGGAGTTACATCTAACAAGAGTTCATACAACTTGTCTGAGGTGGAAATTGGGATTGTGTTGAGAGGAGGAAAACGGCTGAGTAGCTTTCGGCTCCTTGTGGAGAGGAAGAGGCAGAAGAGAGATTCTCCCTAAAAACTTTGTAGTATTTATTGAGTAGTTATGCAACGTGTGCTTTGAAATTCCTGACTATAAGTGAGCAACGATAAACATATATAAACAACAATATATAAAATATCAATAAACAATGATAAACTCTTCATCTCACTGAGTGGTTTCTGGTTCCTTTTGCCCACTGTATCCAATGTGGGGAATTGACCCATCTAGCTCTGCTCAAATCCTCACTCCAGATACATCAATCCAGTCTCTTTAACTACCAGGATTCACTCACCTCTCCCATGGTTGGGTCATCTGCTTTGTATGCATCCAATTTGTCCTGGATCAGCTGAGCCAGCATAGCATTGTCCTTGTAATCCCTGCCAAAACAGGACAATTGTTCTTTCAAAAGCCAGGGCTGGTTTCATTTCACAGGCCCCCTTGAGGATGTGCCAGGCTCAAATTTGTCCTCCGTTTTCACGGTCATGCAACGAACAGGACAACCCTTCTGCTCTCTCGTGAGCGACTTTAATCATTTTTTAAAACAGCTTTGAGGGACTCTTTCCTGATGATTTGATGAGTTGGGGACAGTGATGGACATTTCAAAAGCCTTGGTGGCACAGTGGTTAGGATGCAGTACTGCATTTCTGCTGACTACCTGCAATTTGGTAGTTCAAAACTCAGCAGGCTCAAGGCTGATTCAGCCTTCCATCCTTCTGAGGTGGGTAAAATGAGGACCCAGGCAAGAGGCCAACTCTGTAAAACCACTTAGAGAGGGCTGTAAAGCACTATAAAGCAGTACATAAGTCTAAGTGCTATTGCTATTTTGTTGATGCTTTCAACCTTCCATAGTGTCCCTCAATGTCCTCACTTTTACAAGCCCCGCAAAGCATCCCTTCCTCAGGTTTTTCATTAGAATCAAATAGAACAGGGGAGTCCAACCACGGCAACTTGAAGACCCGTGGACTTCAACTCTCAGAATTTCTCATTCTGGCTGGGGAATTCTGGGAGTTGAAGTCCACAGGTCTTCAAGTTGCCAAGGTTAGACACCCCTGGAATAGAAGCAGAGGGATTTCCAAGAGACAAATGGGCACCTCCAGAGAGCCTTGTACTTTGAAAGGCAGAATGAACCCCAAACACCTGCCTCCTCCTCATAACTCTCTCTTTTTAGTGCAAAGACACCATACTTCATCCAAATAGTTTTCAGAGATTCCTTTGGAGGTGAGAGGAAAGACCTCTCCCATGGTTGGGTGGTTTATTTGATAATTTAATTTTCGGTCAGATTAAATGAGCATTGGAGACAGAATACAGAGCTATCCCACATAACTAAAGGTAAAGGTTCTCCTCACACATCTGTGCTAGTCGTTTCTGGCTCTAGGGGGCGCTGCTCATCTCCGCCACAAAGCCGAAGAAGAGCCAGCGCTGTCCGAAGACATCTCCGTGGTCATGTGGCTGGCATGATTCAAAGCCTTCGAAGGTGCACGGAACGCTGTTACCTTCCCACCAAAGGGGTCCCTATTTTTCTACCGGCATTTGTTTTACGTGCTTTCAAACTGCTAGGTTGGTAGAAGCTGGGTCAAGTAATGGGAGCTCACTCCATTACACGGCACTAGGGATTCGAACTGCCAAACTGCCGACCTTTCTGATTGCCAAGCTCAGTGTCTTAGCCACTGAGCCATCACGTCCCTTCTATCCAGCATAGCCTTCATCAAATTAACAAACAAAGAAAAGACCCACAAATAATTCCATTCTCCTTGCTTGAAAACAAAAAACATTCAAAAGAAGACTAGGCTCTAATCTAGTTTGGACCAAAAAGTTGACCAGGAATTTTGAAGATCAATCAAATGGCTCCTTCACCTGAACCCTCCTAAATGAAACCACTGAACACATAAATCTCCTACCTTTGTTAGAATGTCAGCATTCCAAGTAATGCACCCATAGAAAGCAGAACTCTGAGGCAGGTAGATTCCTCAAAGAACAATTTTATTGGGTACATCATATTGGCACGACTGGTGAAAACCGACTCTGAAAACTTCCCACGGTTTTCACCCAGTTAAAAATGAAAGTTCCCCCTTTCCCCCCAAGTCATCTGTCACATTGTCCAATAGTGGTGCTGGCCGGTTGCTTGGTTACTCTATTCCTCCTCTTTCCAGCCACCTGTTGAAATGTCCTTGGTTCCCACAGGAAGACTTTCTGTTTTGGCTACAAAACCCCAGCTATCTATTTTTCTCCCCCTTCCCATCCAGTGGCAATCTTGAAACCGTATAGATGGCCTCAGCCAGGTTCGCTTCAGGGTTGACCTAGAGTTTAATACAGAAAACTTCACAATCCAGGCATCTTTCGTTCTAAAGCTAAGCTTTAGAAGAGCACCCGATTCCAGTGACTCTCAAGATTTTAATTTAAAACCAAAGCACTAGAGGCCATATAGTTTGGAATCCTCCAGGATCCGGAAGTTATCTTCACCCATTTCCTGTTCATCAAAAAACAGACATCTGTCAAGAGCTGGATGAAGCTTCTGGTTTCATGCAGGTCACCTCAGGAGCCCAATTGTGGAAGCTCAGTAACGGGAAATCTTTGCAATCACTTTTCTCCTGTCAACCCTTTTCAAGGAGATGCCAAAAGATTTGAACAATTGTCTCCTGAGAATTCAGAAAAGGGACTATGATTCAATTTGAAAAGAGTTGATAGGAGATTGATTCCAAGGATTTAACATTCCTGAACTTCTGCAACTGGACTCCAGAGGTGACCTGCTTAAAAGCTAGAAGCTTCTGTCCATCTAGCTCTTGACAGATGTCTATTTCTTTTCTTTTCTTTGCATAAGGTTTTTCTTTTATAACATATAAAGTTCGATTTTTAGCTAAATAGTGTGTTGTCTGGGTACAAATAGTTTTAGGAAATAATCATCAAAGTGTTTATAACAATGTTCATTACATTAATATTCATTCTATCATAATCATCATAGTAATACTAATACTTGCTTATGCATTTTCATTGATCCTTTTCTTATATTTCTATGATTCTAACTTCTGTTTTTATCAACTAACCATTGATAAAATAAGTCCCAAGTCAAAAAGTATTCAGTTTCTTCCTTTTTCCTTAATTGTGAATGTTAATCTATCCATTTCTGCACGTTCTAATTTTTTAAAATCACATTTTCATCTGCAGGGATCTCTTCACTTTTCCATTGTTGTGCAAATACAATTCTGGCTGCAGTCAATACATGTAAAATCAAATATGCATTCCCCTTATTATACTTATCCAGTACAGATGCCTATTTCTTGATGAATGGGAAAGGGATGAAAGCAACTTCCAGCTACAGGAGGCTTTCTAAGTATGTGGCATCTACTGCATTGGTTTTAAAATTAAAAATTTGAGAGGTTCACAGTGAAGGGAGTCCTCCAGAAACTCCATGTACTCACCCCCTGTATCGCACAGCCGGGTATTCCTTCAGCGTCGCACAAAGGGTTGCGATCTGCTCGGCCAAGCGTTCCAGAATCGGATTCTTCATTTGAGCCTTGTGAGGGCTGTAAAAGCTCTGGAAGGAGTCCCCTGAATCCAGGGAGTAAACCTTTAGTAGGCATCACAAGGGTGTGGGGGAAAAAAGAAAGAAAAGGAGCTGAAACGCTCAAGTGGAAGTCGCTCGAATGCAATACTTTCCCGTGTTTGGCTCACCCACCTAGGAAGGATGAAGGAAACCAGCTATCTAAAAGGCAGGAAGAAGTCCGTCTGATGTCTAATTTCAATTGTCACCTTAAGGTGCTACATGCATGTTGGAATACACCATATACACCCTGGTTTATAGCACAGAGTAATTGTCCCTATGCGTACATTTTGTGTTGTTCAAATTTTAAAAACCCGGTAAAAATAGAAGGAAAGACAATTGCACGATGAATGGCTGAGCAACCAAGTTTATGCCTTGCTTATCAAAGAGAAGGATTAGAGGGGACAGTACAGCTGTCTCCCAGTACTTGAGGGTCCCTCACAAACAAGAGGGGATTGACCTATTCTGCAAAGCAACCAAAGGCAGGACAAGAAATAAGGGTGGAAGCTTGTTAAAGAGAGATCCAACCTAGAACTAAGAAGAAATTTCACGACAGTCAGAACGATTAATGGAACACTGATTCACTGAGCACCCTGTTCTGATCCAGCTCCCCAAACACGACAAACCCTCTGAGGTTAACTCAAAGATTCCTTTATTACGAGTGCCAGCAGCGCTGGCAAAAAGTCTCTCTCTCAACACAGGCCAACAAGTCCGGCCGGTCAGAAGATGAACAGTTGTCTGCCGCACCTTTTCATCTCCGCCCCCTGCCTTTTATCCCCAGAGCTAGGGTGGGGCTTCTCTACCAGCAGCGGCTCTTCCATCCCAAGCACCGGCCCATGGATTTCCACTGCTCTCCTCTCCTCTGCCTTCAGCGCATCTGCGTGTCAGGCACTAGACCCAGCTATTCCTCCTCTTCCTCATCAGCCACCTCCAGACCTGGGGGCTGTTGACTCTCCATCTAAGGGTTGACAGATGGCCCAGGCCCTGCCTCTGTCTCTCTGTCTCTCTCTCTCTGCCAGCTCCATTTCCTCTTCCCCCTCAGAGCTCTCAGGTTGCCTTGATGCTGACCCTGACTCCCACACCTCCTCCTCCTCTGATTCGGCTGCTGGAGGGGCCAGCGGCTGACAGGCCACAACACACCCACAACTGAGCTCCCAGAGGTCTGGGTGTTCCGTTCCTGGAGATTTTCAAAAGTAGACTGCACAATCATTTAACCAAGATCTCTGAGGTCCCTCCCAGCCCTGGGATCCTACCCCAGGTCTGAATATATGTGAAAATGTCCAATATGGTTTTTAAAAATATATCTCCCTCATTTAACCCCCGTAGCAACGCGCTGTATTTCAAGCGCTGTGTTTTTAGAGAGAGAGGAAAAAAATCAATCCACCGTGTATTTATAATGCCGCATAACCATCTTCCATCTGTTTTTCCCTCTTTTGCTCTTCACTTCCCCCACTTTTGCCCTTACAAGAGAGGAGATGGAAAAGGATGGCACACTTTGCACAACTGAACAACAGCTTGGAAGAGATCAAGCCACAACCAACAGTCCAAGAAAAAACAAGTGTGTGGAAGCAAATAGGGGGTGAACAGAGGGTGTGTGTGTGTGTGTGTGTGTGTGTGCGTGCATGTATAGAAGGACGCAACACTCATCACAAAAGCTCAGCAGTTAAAGCCAATGAGCATCAGAGGACAGTATAGAAAAGAAGGACAGACAACCTTGGTGCCTTGGAGGGAACCATTGCATAAATCCTGCTTTCTTCCGTGGCAAACACAAACTCCTCAGAAAAAGCAGCATCCAAAAGACTATCCGAATCCAGACTGTTTATTTTTCCTCTCCATAAAATAATTTAGCTTCATTCTGCTGCATTTGGAGATGCCTGCTGATCCTTTCCATTAATTACCCAGTGATCGGAGAACCTTAAAAAGGGAGCATGAGATGATATAACTGTGAATTATACTAAAGCAGCTTGAGTGATCCTATGGTGATCCTTTTGCAAATTGATGCAAAATTTATCTGGATGACTGGTGCAGGGAATCTTTGCTGGTGCATGGGTAGAAGGACTGCTCTTCTCCCAGCATTTGGGATGATGGCTTTTGCAGTAAAAAGTGAAACCCAAAATAGAATAACAGAGCTGGAAGGGATCTTGGAGGTCTGCTAGTCCAACCCCCTGCTCAAGCAGAAGACCCTACACCATTCCAGACAAATAGGTCTCCAATCTCTTCTTTAAAACCTCCAGTGATGGAGCACCCACAACATCTGAAGGCACCTGAAGAACACCAGGTCATTTTGTCCAAAACTTTGGAGCATCTTACAAAGAAAGCTTCCACCAGAGACCAAAGAAACAAAATGAACTGATATAAATGTAGTTACATCCAAATAGTCTATCTTCACTTCTAGCTCAGTCAACAGTTTACCTGGGACTCATAGGGCAGGAAAGCAATGTTGATCTCTGTCAGAGTCTTGATGACTTTTGCTGCCCGGGATTTGACCAGTTCATTGAATAAGGAATCTGGACAAGCTGAGGACAGAAAGAGACAGAGACCACAAAGCTTAGGCAACACAAACAAATCCGTTAATTTATTTATTTATTTATTTATTTATTTATTTATTTATTTATTTATTTATTATATGCAGCCCCTCTCCTAAAGGACTCGGGGCGGCTCACAGATTAAAAGAAAATACAACAATAAATTACCTAAAAAGCGTATTAAACGAACTAAGCCAATTAACATTAAAACCCCCAAAGATTAAAATCAATTTGCCCTAAAGTGGATAGCTGCAGATTATCCCACCCATTACAAGGATAGCAAGAAGAATGGTTCCAGTAGAGATTAGGATCCAAGGATTTGGGGACTGTCTTTGAAGGCCAGCTAGATCAATCCACAGTTCAGTTCAGGAACTTCCAATGCAAGACACCAGGCTGCTCAATGGCTGCTTTCACGCAATCTAGGATTTTGCACGAGGTACTGGCTTGGATTAGTCTTACTTTGGAATTCATTTACTGACTTAGCTTGTTATGCAAATCCACAAGTGACTTGTGTGAACCTAGAAACAGAGCTATTTGGGTGAATGTGGCCGGGATCTCATTAAAGCAGCTGCTTCTATTGCAGATGGAACTAGAGTTTGATGTGTGGCCCCAAATCGGATCCTAAAAATGGAGCGGAGCTTCAAAAATATTACAACCCAGAGCAGGAATCCTAGTTTATTCCATACTTACAGTCCGTGAAGAAGACATGCGCAGCTCGATATTTGGCATTTGGGGGTTCCTTGAAGTCAGCAATGAGAGACTCCACCGACTGAGAAAGAAGATTAAATGGATTTAGTTCACTTCTTATCAAGAATATCGGCCTGAATTAATTTTCAATTATTATAAAGGTAAAAATAGGACCTGGAGGAAAAAGTTTTGACAGTACTCCCAGGAATACTATGGAAATAATTGTTAATAGTAAGGACTATTATAAGATAACTTCACTTGTTCCCATTGGTTTAGTGTCTTTGTTTGGATAGCATAATGTCCTACCAAAAGGAAAACTCCTGAAGATATAGAAACATGCAATGAATGGTTGCAGGAACTGGGTACATCTAGTCTAATGAAGGACTGGGGTGACATTTGAGGGGCTGTTACAAAGAAGAGGGGGACAGCCTATTTTTCAGAGCATTAGGGACGGGACAAGAAGTAACAGATGGAAACTTATCAAGAGGAGAAGCAACCTAGAATTAAGAAGAAATTTCCCAACAGCGAACACAATTAATCAGTGGAACAGCTTCTCTCCAGAGGTTGTGAGTGTTCTAACACTGGAGATTTTCAAGAAGAGATTAGATAACCATTTGTCCAGGATAGTCTACGGTCTCCTGCTTGAGCAGAGGGTTGGACTAGAAGACCTCCAAGGTACCTTCCAAATCTGTTATTCTGTTAAGATGCTGTGCCCAACCTGGACAGCTATCCTATTAACACAAAACCCACCTTGTCGGATGGAGTGATGAGATACACAGCCTCCAGGCTAGGTAGCGGCTCTCGGCGCTTATTAATATCTTCTACAACTGGATACAGCCACACCCAATGAGGAGAAGCAGAGATTGCAAGAAAGAAACAGAGCAGAAGGAAATCAGAACAAAGGTTGGGCGTTTCAGTACCCTTAACTTCCGATTCAAATCTGGAGATCAATTCTGTTCTCCCAATCCCCAGCTCGCTTTCCTTTCTTAGCTTCCTGGAGGCAGAAGGAGCTCTACCCTTGAGGATTTCAGAAGAGGCAAAGAGGAGACAGGACATCTGGACAATGGTTTTGTCAGCTTTGGAAGCCATATTAGCACCAGAAGCTGCCATGCTGCCACATTCCTGTGCCTGGGAAATTGGGAGGGGGGATTTTCTAGAATGGTTGAAGTTAGACATCATAGCATTCTTCTTTACAGTCAAGGTCATGTTATTCCTGCACCTGGAAGAGGAGTGATTGAAGGGAGGTCTCAAGTTGGAAGGGAGGGTGATTGGGCCAGGGGATGGAGTGATGGGTGCAGGGGATGGATTTTGTGAAATTTAATTATTGGAGTAAAACCTGGAACTCTCAGATTTGGCTTTTGCTTCTGAATGTGTGGTGTGAGTGCAATCCCAAAGTTCTACTTACTTGTTATCCCTTCTGTCATAATATCTGTCATTTTGCAGCAGGAGGACAGCATACGCATACTCAGCTGATCCACCACCAGCACCTGGAAAAGACACAGAGAAGGGAGATGTCAGAGAAGGGAGATGACACAGAGAAGAGTATGAATTGGATTTAGGCATTAAACCAGGGGTCTTCAAACTTGACAGCTTTAAAACTTGTGGACTTCAATTCCCAGCATTCCTCCTCTAGTCATGTTAGCTCAAGAATTCTCGGACTTGAAGTCCACAAGTCTTAAACTTGCCAAGTTGGAAGACCATTGCATTAAACCTACCTGAGAGAAGACCCTCTGCCCCACTGAAATGGCTCAATCTAATCTACCACAAGAGCCATGGTGGCGCAGTGGCTAGAATGCAGGATTGCAGGCTAATTCTGCCAACTGCCAGCAATTCCATCCTGACCGGCTCAAGGTTGACTCAGCCTTCCATCCTTCAGAGGTAGGTAAAACGAGAACCCAGATTGTTGGATGCCATAGGCTGACTCTGTAAACCACTTAGAGAGGGCTGTAAAGCACTTTGAAGCAGTTTATAAGTCTAAGTGGTATTACTATCTTCTATGGATGTAGGTTTAAATGGGTGGGGAGTTAGATATACTCAGCAACCCATTTAATTAAGTAAAATTCAGACCTAGAGACCGCATTCACACATTGTGTTAAGTTGAGCAAAGGTTACATTGACTATATCTTCTGTGTATGTAATTGAACATTGCGTAAACTCAGAAAATAGACTAAATCAGAAACCAGGTCAAATGGCAGTGGGATACAGGCATCAAACAGTCTAGGTATGAAAAAGTCATTGATTTGTTTTGAACTCACCTTCCATTCCCCCTTCTTTTTTACTTTCTTTATGACATCAGCCATAATCTCTGCCAAAAAAAAATCAAAAGAGGGGAATTAGGAAGAGAATTAATCCACAATGAGTTGGCATCAGCCCCATTGTGGAAGCAAGTTAAACCATAGCATTGACTGTGGCTAAAATAAGCTTCTTGCACGAATGGCTGGGCTGCCATTCCCATTACTTGGACCGCAATGACTTCATCACAATTCACAACCCTTGTTGCTGTCTGTGTAGCTCTGATCATAAAACTGGACATGGTTTAAATTTAGTTTCCAAATGAGAACGTTCATATCATTGCACTGTTGAAAGTTTAATTTCTTTTAGTTGATATGGGAAAACTTTGCACACAGAGCTTTTCAAACAAAAGGAGGAAGAAGATACAACAGGCATTTCCTGTGACCACACATCGTGAACTTTCCGTTTGTTTCTTCACAATTTGGAAAAATGAATACTATAGATTCCAAAAAACAAGGCCTACTACACATGCCACTTTGCCCCAGATTGCCAATTTATTATTCCTTGGTTAAAAATAATAGTTGCTCTGCCTTAGATTATGGCATATGTAAGGGAACGGCTTCTTCACTGTACATTTCAAAAGTAAGTTTCTACATTTAGGCAAGAAAAATCAACTGCATAGGTACAGTATATGTGGTACCTTGCTCAATAGTAGTAACTGTAAGAGGGATCTCGGAGTTCTAGTGGACAACTATTTAAATAGGAGCCAGCTGTGTGCAGCAGCTGCCAAAAAAGCCCACACAGTTCTAGGCTGCATTAACAGAGGGATAGAATCAAGATCACGTGAAGTGTTAGTACCACTTAATAATGCCTTGGTAAGGCCACACTTTGAATACTGCATCCAGTTTTGTTTACCACATTATAAAAAAGATGTTGAGACTCTAGAAAGAGTGCAGAGAAGAGCAACAAAGATGACTAGGAGACTGGAGGCTAAAACATAGGATGAATGGTTGCAGGAACTGGGTATGTCTAGCCTGATGATAAGGAGGACTAGGGGTGACATGATAGCAGTCTTCCAGTATCTCAGGGACTGCCCCAAAGAAGAGGGAGTCAAGCTGTTCTCCAAAGTGCCTTGAGACAGAACAAGAAGCCGTGGGTGGAAACTAAACAAGGAGAGAAGCAACCTAGAACTAAGGAGAAATTTCCTGACAGTGAGAACAATTAGTCAATGGAGCAAAACTTCCCTCCAGAACTTGTGGGTGCTCCATCACTGGAGGTATTTAAGAAGAGGTTTAATAACCCTTTGATGGTAGGATTTCCTGTTTGAGTGGGGTGTTGGACTAGAAGACCTACAGAGTCCCTTCCAACTGCATTATTCTGTTATTCTTATGAGCTGAACTTTAATCAGGGAGCAAGGTAGCTGCCTGCATTCCTGCCTTTTCGGAAATATAATCTTTTATAGTCATTGAGTAGAGTTCTACTGAATCACCTACTTCTAGAGAAACTCTTTTTATATATCTTAAGAGCCATTTATTCTCCACTAAGGGGCAAGGACACCAATAGGTTATTTAGAATATAAGCAAATGAATCTTAAACTGCTTGGCTCTGGAAGTTGTGGGTGCGCCATCTCTGGAGGCTTTTAAGAAGAGACTGTATGGCCATTGCAGAAAAAAACATGGCTACCAACCTGCCTTCCATCGAGGACCTGTATGCTGCACGAGTCTACAGACCCCTCACATCCTGGACATTATGTCAGTGAGCAGTTCAAGAAAGAGGGGAAAATGGTACAACAGCTTTGGGCATGGACAAACCTAATGATATTACTTCATCTATTATGTAGGATTTGAGAAATAAGCCTCCAGAAAGAGTGAAAGGGAGTATTCAGCTAACTGCTTTGTGAATTCTACACTAGCGTCAAGTCTAAGTATGGAACCAACACATCGTTTAAGCCTGTTCATATTTCAAGGCCCACAATGATTAGACATCAACGCAAAATTTTACTGATAGAATAGCTGCAGCTCAGGGTTGAACTGTGAGGTCCTTAGTGCTCTCTGAGCTTGGTGGTTTTCCTGCAGTTGTTTCCTTACTGAACTGGGAACATCAACAGTGCTAAAAGGGGAATGGGGAGGAGGAGGAGGAGGAGGAAGAATGTGGGGTCCTTGGTGCTCTGAGCTTGGTGGTTTTCTTATAGATGTTTTCTTACTGAACTAGGGAACATCATCATCAGTGCTAGAAGGGAGTGGGGTTTGCAAAGAGGGAGGAGGAGGAGGAATATAGGACCTTGGCGCTCTCTGAACTTGTTCATTTTCTTGCAGACATTTCACGACCCAACTAGCTAGCATCATCAGTAGTAGAAGGGAGTGGGGTTTGCTGAGAGGAGGAGGAGGTGGACTGTGGGGTCCTTGGTGGTCTCTGATCTTGTTTTCTAGGTAACAACATCAGTGCCAGTCCTCAGTGCCTAGCTAATCATCAGGACTAGCGTTGATGTTAGTTGGTTGGATACTCAAACATTTGCAAGGAAGCAGCCAGCTCAGAGAGCACCAAGAACCCCACAGAATTTTATTTTTCCCCTCACTTACAGAAGACTCATTTCAATAAGGTGGCGATCAATGCAAACTCCCAAACAATTCCTCACTGTTGTTTTTTATTATTATTTCTACCTCCCCCATACATAACTCCTGCAGCAGAAGGTGAGAGGGAGATCTGGCTGAGTGACTTGCAATCTGGTGTTCACAAGGCTGCTTGGATTTTCATAAGCATCCAAGAATGACGCAGACGCTGAGTAGGATCCCAGAATTGTGATGCGGTGGCAGGAAAGTGGCTACGAATCCACAAGGATGTTTTCTCTTCCAGCCACCACCAACCCATCAGGTTCCACCTCCAACCTCTGTCAAGTCTCACCACCGCATCCCAGTTTGAGCCCAGCCTTCTCTGACTGCAGCACGAAGCACAGGTCACAACATGGAATATTTTTTGTTGGGGATCTTACCTGAAACTTATAGTAAAGGGAAGGCATATTTAATTATCCATCTATTAAATGCAGCTAGAACTGTATTTAAGAGATTCCTAATTGTGAAGAGATTCCTAATGATGAGAGTGATCAGGAAAACAGAATGTGCAGAAATGAATAGATTAATGCTAGCAATCAAGGAGAAAGAACAAAACTGAATATTATATGACATGGGAATTATTGTCTCGATGGTTGGAGGAGAGAAACAGAAGTTAGGAGGAGATTAGCGAAATATAGAATGAATGTTCAGATAGAGATGTAAACAATATGACGAGTGTCATTGATATGATTATTAGGCTTATTCTGTTTAAAATTATCACTATATTCTTATTAGAAGATACATTAAGAGGGAGAAAGGAATAGGTTTATTATATAGCTGTATGACTGTAGCCTTGTTGCTTGTATCCTAATGATTTTTATTGACTGTTTTGTAGTATGATTTGATTGCTTATTGTACCCTATGACTATCATGAAGTGTTGTACCTTATGATTCTTGACGGATGTATCTTTTTTTTATATACACTGAAAGCATTTGCACCAAGACAAATTCCTTGTGTGTCCAATCACACTTGGCCAATACAGAATTCTATTCTATTCTATTCTATTCTATTCTATTCTATTCTATTCTGGTCTGTTCTGTTCTTATATACAATATCATGATTGTAAGATTAGAAAATCAATATTAACACAATGTATATTCCTCTAAATTTAGCACAGAAACATTTGTAACCAGACAACACATTGTTTAATGGAAGATGGAATGTTTACATAAAATAAAAAATAAAACACGAAAGGTGCTTTTGGATGGAAGGGGAGGCAAATGATCTTCCCTACTGGATTTCGCTCCTTCTAATCTCCTAGAGAGGGTCAACCATGGCAGATGCACGCACACAGACACACATATCACAACCTGCAAGGCAATTATTGCTTGATGCACCCTGGTCAATCCTCTTAGGGGGAATAATGGCTTAGCTGTAATTGCCGAAGACAGCTCAAAGGGGTTTTAAGCAAGCCAAACTAGAATGTTCCATTTCAAAGCAGGCATAAGAACACAGGTTGGTACCTCTGGCACAACCTCCCAAGAAGTTGGGTCCGAATGCAAAACACTCAAATTTTGCAGGCACATTGCTAATTATTTTAAGCATGTCAACATTCTGACTTTACAGGGGGGAGGGAATGGACTTCCAATCCAATCCTTCCAATCTGCTTTTAAAATGCAGTGACCCAAACCCCAGAACTACATGTAATTGGAGCAATAAACAGCATTTATGGACCGTGTGCAAAACGGCCTCCCCTCTTCTTTTAAAAATCAGAGCTACCGCATACAGGGAAATTATTTGTTTTACGAGGGGATGACAAAATGAAGGAGGTGGGGGAACATCGAGACTCTGCAAACCATTCAAAGGAATTGCTTTAAGAATCTAGTTTCACCCCTCAACTAGACAATTAGAGGAGTTTTCCTCCTCCTAAATGTACTATATATATTTTTTAAAGGCTGGAATAGACAGGAGAAAAAGACAAGAGATAATTTTGCATCTTTGCCACCTCTTCATTCCTAAGCCCCCAAATTGTTTTGCAGGGTTGTTGCAAGATTTGACACTTCAATCTATTTAGCAGATCCCCCCCCCTCCGGCCCACTCTCTTATTGAACTGGGGGCAGAAAATGTGACAGGGAGCGAAAGATGCAGGGGAAGAAAAAGAAAACAGGTGTCATTTTTTTAAAAAAACCAAACCCACCAGGGCAAAAGATCTTGCTCTTGCACGTTCATTTTGCAAAATATTTTAGCCTCCAGCCATGCCTCTCGTCTCCTAAGCATAAGAAATCCGGGGATGCACCCCGATGCAAAATTTCTCACCCTTATAATTCCTGCTTGCAGGATAAATCTACATTTTGCATTCTAAATGAACTCAGCCTAAAGCCATTCTACTCAACTGTTTGCTCATCCCCTCCCCTTTAAAAAACAGGAGAGACAAGGCTGCGGTGGGGGGAAAAAGCAGCAAACTATTAACCCATCCCCTCTGCAGGAATATATATATATATATATATATATATATATATATATATATATATATATATATAGGTCTTGGTGTATTCGGGTCTTGTCCCGTGTAAGACAAGACCCGAATACACCAAGACCTACATACCTTTACCCGTGAAAATCTACGAAAACATATATATATATATATATATTTGTTTTCGTGATTTTCACGGGTATGTATCTTGTATTCGGTCTTGTCCCGTGTAGATTGAGATACCTTGGCAACGTTTCGACGAAATCTCATCCGTCATCTTCAGGCTGGTGTCTTCAGCTTCGTTCTCCTGGGAGAAGGAGAACGAAGCTGAAGACACCAGCCTGAAGATGACGGATGAGATTTCGTCGAAACGTTGCCAAGGTATTCTCAATCTTACACGGGACAAGACCCGAATACACCAAGACCTACATATATATATATATATATATATATATATATATATATATGTGTGTGTGTGTGTGTGTGTGTGTGTGTGTGCATGCATATATGTATGTATGTATGTGTGTGTATGTATATGTATGTATGTATGTGTATGTATGTATATATATATATATATATATATATATATATATATATATATATATATGTATATATATGCATGCACACACACACACTCACACAGCAGCAGGATTCAGCTTCGCAGGAAAAGCCTGGCTTGGCTCGAATCCGCTGTCTCTCCCCTCTTCTTCTCTCTACGTTTTTTTTTTTTGCACCGTCAATGGCTGCTACAAGCCCAGCTCCCTCCCTCCCTCCCTCCCTCCGCAACATTCGCCCGTTCCTTTTCTCCCACCCTCTCTCCCTCCTACGCTTTCTCCTTCCACCCTTCCCCCCGCCCGCGTCAAAGCCAGGCAGATTTTCCAGCGCAAACCGTTGCGCAAAGCTTCTTGCACTGGGGGTGGGGATGGGAGCCCTTCCCCCCCTCCCCGAGCTAGATGGCTGCCCCCTTCTCCATCTTCGAAAAGGGGAGAAGGTCCCACCACGTAGCCCCCTCCCTCTGGTTCCTGCCACCCAAAAACCTGGGGGCAAACGAATAAAAACGAAAACGGCTCGTCTTACTTTCTCCCACCACAGCTTTCAAGCCTGCGGGTGCCATGGCGTCTCTTGGTGGCTCCTCTCTATTTTGGGTTGGAGGGGACTTGGGAGAGGGAAAACCTCTTCTTTCCCCCCTTTCTTTCTTTCCTTCCTTCTTTCCTCCTTTCCGCTTTTTCCCCACCTCCGGCTTGGCTGGAAAGGATAACGCGAAGGAGAAGAAGGAACCTCGAGCTCCGCAGCTGGCAGGCTCAGCTGACTGCTTCCCCCACCCCGGAGGGGAAGATGGGCAGGCGGGTCCACGCAGGGCGTGGCCGGATTGTGATGCTGATGCAGAGGAGTCGGTGGTGCCGCGTTCTACGTCACGGCCGGTAGGGCCAATCGGAGAGCTCTCTGCGCAGCATCCGCTGCGGATGGCCCGCGCCGCGGAGGGGAGATGATGGGAGAAAGGTGGACAGGAGGGGAGGGCGAGCGGAGGGGGCGATCGGCGGCTTGGCTAAGCCCGCCAGCAGGGTAGCTGGGTAAGCTGCCATGGAAATGGACTTAGGCCAGGCACAACGCCCCCCCAATAAGCTGCATGGGGGGGGGGGTCCCCAACGTACAACGGTTCGTTTAATGACTGAAGTGGCAGCGGTACTGAAAAAAAGAGACCTTTGACCGTTTTTTTTGTGATAGATGTGGATAGTTTGTATTTTTATGGAAAAGTAAAAAGTTGAGGTTTGATTTTAATATTTTATTCTACTGCAACAGTCACTTCCCCCCCACCCCCCTGCCTCCCTCCTCTGTCTGAGCAGGGGGTTAGACTAGAAGACCTCCGAGGTCCCTTCCAGCTCTATTCTATTCTATATTCTATTCTATATATTCTATGTTCTAGATTCTGTTCTATTCTATCCTTATTCTATTAATTTCTAATTCTGTTCTCTATATTTTATATTCTGTTCTATATTCTATTCTATATTTTATTCTATATTCTATTCTATTCTTATTCTATTCCTTATTCTAGTTCTATTCTATCTCCCCTCCTCACTTTTCTTTCCCCTTCTCCTCCCCACTGTGTACTACTGTTTGCTTTTGTATTTTTTATATTTCATTCTATAATCTAATAAAATGTTATTTTTTTTAAAAAAAGGGATTCAGGACCGTTTCCTCACACTTACGAGGTACACATTACAGCATGATTTACATGTCACGTGATTTACATTCGGATGCTTGGAAAGTGATTCATATTTATGATGGTTGCAGAGTCCGGTGGTGTGTGTGTGTGTGTGTGTGTCTGATGATGATGATGATGATCCCCTTTTGCAACCTTCTGACAAGAAAAGTCAATGGGGAAGCCCGATTCACATAACAGTTGGGTTACAAATTTAAACAATGGAAGCGATTCACTTTAACAAACCTGGTAAGAAAAGTCATAAGACAGGACCAGGCTCACTTAACAAATTTCTCACTTAGCAACATAAATGTTGGGCTCAATTGTGGTTGTACATTGAGGCCTGCCTGTGCCATATGATTGGTTGAAACAAGCCAACTGCCAGGGTTCCTGCAATTGTCCTGATTAAATCATGAGCCTTGAGCCAAGCTTCAAAAAAAAAAAAACCCTCAAAGGATTTATTAGGAGCAACATGCCAGCATTCACCTAAATGAAGCCAACTCTGGCATACGTAATTCACAATCACCTGTGACCCTGTTTCCCCCCTTCTCCCCCCTCCCAGTGTGTCATCAATCACATTCTCCAATGAAGGATTTTCCCAGGCAGAAGATCCGGTAGCCTAGCTACAATCTTTGTAAGATAAGCGTGGAATGTACTTCTGGTTTTAAATTGTTATACTGCTCTTTCAGATTCCCCCCCCCTCGTTGCCATAAATGGGGGGGGGGCATTTATGGCAACTGGAAAACAGGCATAGGATTATTTTATGAGTTGACACCAACTGTGTGATCGGTCATGTTGACTGGGTTGGTTGAAGATGCTAAATCCATAACCTGTCCTTCTATGTCCTTCCTGATGTGGGCAGCTGGATTTACAAAAAAAAACCTCCATTGTCCAAACTGCCTTTGGGTTCACTGTGATGGCCAAACAGAGCCTCGGTAGCCCTTGAGTTATGACCACAATGGAACCCAAAATGTATGATGCTAAGCGAAACCATCCAGCAAGGCTTGGACAGTGGTGGAAAAGAAAAAGGGTGACTTGCCAACTCTCCCAATTTCTCCTGTGAAATCAAAAGCAAAAGCTGCAGGGAGGGAAGGCAGGAAATGCAAACTGACAGTCCGGCCTCTGAGCGGAAACATCTGTCAAAACATCCAACGGAAACTCTTTGGAGTGCAAGTGTTTGGAAAGCCCTGGCATAGATGCTCGGCCTTCTCCTTAGGCGATGTCTGCATAAGAAAACATGCAGTTGCAAGGCAGGCAGGCTGGCGTGGGGGGTGGGGAATGCCTGGTAAAATGGCCAAGACACCAGATTAGATGGAAAATAAATTTAAAAAAAAAATAAAGGGAACTGGGCATGCGTAGCTGAAGAGGGAAGAGAAGGGGAGGGAAGGGAAGAGACGAGAAGGAGGGAAGGAATGAAGAAGGAAAGAGAAGTGAATAAGGGAGGGAGAGAAGGAAAGGAGAAGAGGAGGGGAGAAGAGAAGAGAAGGAGGGAAAGAGAGAAGAAAGGGAGAAGAGAAGGAGGGAGGGAGAGGAGGAGGAAGAGAAGAGATTAAGGGTGATATGATTGCTGTCTTCCAGTACTTGAGGGGCTATCATAGAAGGTATTGGCTTATTCTCCAAAGCAGCAGAAGGCAGAACAAGAGGCAAAGGATGGAAGCTTGTCAAGGAGAGACGGAGGGACCCAACCTGGAAAAAAGAAGGAATTTCCTGACAGTGAGAGCGATTTATCAATGGAACGGCTCGCCTTCAAAAGCCGCAGATGTTCCATCACTGGAGGTCTTCAAGTGGACAACCATTTATCCGGGATGCAATAAGGACTCCTGTCTTGGGCAGGCATTTGGACTGGAGGACCTTGGTGGTGCAGGCTGTTAAACGCCTAGCACTTAATTCCAGCTGCCTGTAATTATTGCAGGCTCGAATCCCACCAGGCTCAAGGTTGACTCAGCCTTCCATCCTCTCAGGGTAGGTAAACTGAGGACCCAAGATTGTTGGGGGCAATAAGCTGACTTGGTAAAAATGCCGCTTAGTAATAAGCAGGCATATACAATGGAAGGAGGCTATTGCTGAGCGCATTGGGCTGCGCTCCAAAAATTGTAAGCTGCCCTGAGTCTCCGGAAAAGGGCAGCATGAATTTAAAAAAAGAGTCCCTTCCAGCCCTTTGATCCTAAAAAACAGGTCTAGCTATTTGCACCCATGGCAAAAAGCCAAAAGGTTCTGCAAAGATTTTTCACTGGAAAGGAGGGTGGGGGGATTCTGCAGGTCTCTGCAGCAACCACAGAAGTTCCCTGGTTTGGTTGTTGTGTTTTCATTTGTTTGAGTGGTGCATCAGATGACGTTTGATATGTCCATTGCTAAAGACAAGCACCTCCTAACAGTTGCTATCCCCCCCCCGAAAGCACCAACGGGGGGGGGGGAGTTAACTTACACCTGCTTACATGAGAAGGGTTTTTTTTTTCAGATGTCCCTGACTTGCATCTGTCCTGCAAGCTGTCCGTAACGGACTACTCAGTTCTGCTTGGGAATCATGGGAGACTGTGGAGATTCTCAGCCATCCAGGCCATGGTTGTCCCAAAGGTGCTTCTTGGTTTTTCTTTGAAGACATTTCACTTCTCATCCAGTCAGAGCTGAAGAAGCTTCTTGGATGAGAAGTGAAATGTCTTCAAAGAAAAAACCAGAAAGTCCAGTTGCCTCCTGAAAAAAAAGCACCCTTGGGACTTGGACGTTGACCTGTGTCTTCAGGGTCACCTGAAGATTCCTGTCGCCTGTCATCCTTTTCCCCCTCTGGAAATCCATTCCTGCTCCCACAGCATTCCAAGGGCGTCCGTCCACCCCAAATTGTATAGCTAAAAGACTGTCGAGATTCTCAGATCATCAGCGTAGGGACAGCTGGAAGGATGGGACAGCCTTTAAAGATCCACCCACGTCTGTGGACGAACATTTGCTCACACAAAGCGCGCAGCAGGATGCGCTATCTGCTTAAAGATTAAATCTAGGTGGGGCGGGGCCAAATCCAGAGGCAGAAACTACAACCCCCAGCGTGCCTTGTGCCTCCCGTAATGGCTTGCAGAAGCCTTGAAGGCTGCCTATCTCTTGTCTTTATTTAATTAACCCGGGAGAAGTGCGTCTCGCCAAAGGCGGAACCTGCTAGCAAGGGAGGAGGAGGAGGAGAAAGCAAGCAAAAACTTAAGGATCGCATTAAACTCGCCTGCCTTGTATTACTGCTTTTTAGCTGGGAGGAAAAAAAAAGGGGAGAGAAACAAGCAGAGAAAAGAAGAAGTTGGGGGAAAAAAGAAGAGAAATCACGATGATGCCAGTAAGTCTATTTTCAATTTGTAAGGGTGGGGGTGGGTTGGCTTTTTCCGCTCCTTCCTTCTGGGAACCCGTACGAAATTAAACTCAGGATTTCCTAATTCAAATCTTGGTGATTAGAAATATCATTTTCGATATTAAAAAAAATAACTGGACCGACTATGAGTTGGTGGATCTTTTTCACTCTTGTACAACTTCGCCCACTTTTGCCTTAAATGTAGCAATATGGAAACGTCAGGGACTCGCCCGTTGATTTCAATCCTTTCTAACACCTTCTGTTAGGACTCCTGGCCTCTTTGCTCACATAAAAATGTTTTGTTTGAGCTGTTACTTTGTCTTAGAAATTGTTGCAAAAGGAGCTGATCTGCATCCAGGGTGGCGGTGACAGTTTCAAATTTCTCTCTGATCTCTTTGAATTGTTGTTTAAAAAATATGTTTGTTATACAGCCACTTCGTTAAGAAGGCAACCAGAATGGTACCCAAAGGTGTGATCAAAAACAGATGGCTTGGTCAACCAACTGTGGGACTCAGGAAAGTGGAAACCTATAAACTTCTTAAGAGTTAAGATTCGCCAAGTTCAGATATTAGACTGGGGGCGGGGAATCTGGAATCTGGTAGCACCATTTCCAACCAACTTTGTTTATTAAAAGATTTTTTTTGGGGGGAGCTTATGGGTTGATCCTGATGAAAACCTTAATAGGATGTGCCGGTTGGACAACTGGCTACCAGATTCCTCAAGCTTTGAACCCGAGTTAAAACAGCTGTTTGTTTATTTATTTATTGTTTGTTTGTCGAGCATGTATTAGGTAACAAATATAAGTATAAACAGGATTATTAACACATGGAATAGTTATGAATAAAAGGGGACATTAGGATAGGGACAGTAGGCACGTTGGTGTGCTTATACACGCCCCCCTTACAGACCTCTTGGGAATGGGGTGAGGTCAACAGTAGACAGCCTAAGGTTGAAGTTTTTGGGGTTTGGGCAAAAAACCATTATAGTTCTCCTATAATGTCAACCAATGCTGGTTGTCTCTGAACCAGACTTCCACGTCTTTGGTTTTGGAGTAGGAGAGACATTGCAAAAACTTCTGAAGGCAAATTACACACCGTGTTCCTCTTCCTTTGCTCAACTGTGACAACAGAAGTGGGAAACTGAGGACTCACACTGTCACAACCCACTCCTTGCTGGGTAGAAAGTTTCTGAGGGTTTCTGCAAGGAACTCCCTGTCACAAACGTAGTTGTGTTACTTGGTCTGGGAAAAACAAAAGGTGTAAAAGCGAACAGAGCAAGGGTCCCCAATTCCTAGGCCATGGCCCATTTGAAATTGGCCTATGGAAGGGCAGATGAATGCGCACGCACAGCTATGCTTACCTGAGCAGCATGCAAATGCACAAGGCTCCCTTTGTGTGAGTAGGTGGTACGTGTGCCATCCTCACTCCCCCCCCCGCCTCCAATCCACAAAGGTGGGAAGGCTGGGATAGAAAATAAATCAGGCTGAAAGCGACCATTAGCAAAAATAGGAGGTTGAAACCCCATTCTGAGTGGGTGGTTTATCCTTGATCAAGGGCAGGGGGAGATCACATTCAGGGAGATGGATGGCTTTACATTTTGATTGGAGAACTTGCCAGAAATACCTGTTTAAGCAACTGGGTTTAAAACCCTCAGTCTACCTTTTGCCTCTCCAGAATTGCTTGAATAAATCTGCGGCCTGTGAAAATGCAATTATAAAGGAGAATGTTTGTAGCTCAGGGCTGAAAGGAGAGACCCGCTCTGAGGTGGGTTTTTTTCTTGCAGAGCTTTCATGACCCAAACTGGGCAACATCATCGATGCTAGTAGGGAGTGGGGTTTCCTCTCAATTTATATTCTAGTGCCTTGCCCTGACAGAGCTGGTGGAAGCAGTCTAGGTGTTTTTTGGGTTGGATAATGATAACACTGATGATGTTACCTACCTAGCTGGGTCATGAAACATCTGCAAGAAAACAAGCAAAACCACAATGTATCCAGGCGTGATTGTGTGTGTGTGTGTGTGTGTGTGTGTGTGAGAGAGAGAGACCTCCCTTCTAGCCTTCGGTATTTCCATGGGTGTGGGAGAACCCCTTTTCTTAAACTTCCTCCTCCAGTTTCCTTCGAGTGGTTACATAAAGAGCCATCTGATTCATCTGCCTCGCAGATTGGGAAACTGTCTGCTTGTTGTTGTTGGCTGGCATGGTTGGGTTTTTTTCCTGCCCCACTTCTGCTCATGGTTGCCGCACCTGGGCAAATCCAGTCTTGCCTAAACACCTGTCCAAACGTTGGCAAACTCCAGGTAACAAGCAACATGAATGGCGGGGTTGGAAGACGCAGCTTCCAAATGCTTTCCCAGGACTGAGGCACAGAAGAGCATCAGCCGAGGCCAAACAGAGATGGAGAGGTGGTGCTCGCCTTACAAACACAATTGTGCCCAAGCCAGGAGGAGGAGGAGAAGAGGAGGAGGAGATGGACTGTGGGGTCCTTGGTGTTCTCTGAGCTTGGTGGTTTTCTGGACCTGTGTTGCTAACTGAACTGCAGTGATTCACTTAACCACGGTGGCAGGAAGGGGCGTAAAATGGGCAAAACTGTCTCGCTTAGTAGCAAAAAAATTTCAAGCTCCATTAAGGTCGTAAGTCAAGGACTACCAATATTGCACTGTTGTGAGTTCCCCTTCAAAAAGGATCAACCTGCAAACAGAGAGAATTTTGGGAATGGAAAGGAACAGCAAGGAATCATTTTGGATGAGAAACCAATATTGCCAAGACTTAAGTTTATAGTTCTACCTTTGTCCCTAGCGACTAGTTTATTTTCTTACTACATGTTGTAATTCGGGTGGTTTGGATATCCAGAGGGTGGAATTCGGGTTCAGGCCCAAGGGTGCAATTGATAAGCCAAAATTCCTGGAGGTTAATGCCCAGGTGTGTTTGCAAACTGTCTTTGTAACTCTGATGGGTAGGAAAAGCAAGACAAGAGGCATCCATTAGGTAGAGGAAGATGACGGATAATCATGGGTTACCCATAAATAGAAATAGCTCACATGATCAAAAATTACCATATGCAGAATTGGCCTATTGTTTCATACTAACCAGCTTGGCAAGGGGTTATACGTGGACTGCCTCCAGTTTCCTACTAGTTGTTCCACTCCTCCTGGTTTTATCACATTTAGAAAATATTAATTTCTGGGGGGGGGAAGATAATTGGCCTCCATTAACAATTATTTTTAAAAAATTGCATGAGGTTCAATAAGCCTACCTGCTTATCTATATCTATCTATCTATCTATCCATCTATCCATCCATCCATCCATCTCCATTTCTGTCTTCTTTCTTTCTTTTCTTTTCTTTCTTTTTCTTTCTTTCTTTCTTTCTCTCTCCCTCCCTTCCTCCCCCCTCCATTTAATCTCCATTTCTGTCTTTCTTTTCTTTCTTTCTTTCTTTTTATCTCTCTCTTCCTCTCTCTCTCCCTCCCTCCCTTCCTCCATCTACAAGTATCTATCTATCCTCCATTTCTGTCTTTCTTTTCTTTCTTTCTCTTTCTCCCTCCCTCCATCTCATCCATTCATGCATCCATCTTTCTCTCTTTCTCTCTGTGTGTGTCTATCTACTGTCCATGCATCCATCCATACACCCATCCATGCATCCATCTCTCTCTCTCTTTCATCTATCAATCTATCTCTATCGCAGGAGGTTTTCCAGGAAAAATTGCACATCCATTTGTCTTCATTGGCTGTATGGACACCTGCCTTGGGCAGGGGGTTGAACTAGAGATCTCCAGGCCTCTGATTGTATGGTCCTTGAATGGTTAGAGCTGTCAGATTCAGGCTGAAAGAATGTGGAGGACCACCAGATGGCCTCAAAGAATCTTTTCCGTATACCTTTGCTGTCATCTAGTGGACACCTTACAGTCCACATCTAACAGCACCGTCCATTGAAATCAACTAATATTACCCATAAGAGACGTACCTACTTACGTTTTAATTTTGTTGGTTTTCTTTTGCCTCCCCCTTCCCCGACTCTCCTACAGATGCATTTCTTTTTCTCAGATAAAGTGATTCTCCTGTTTGACTTCTGGGACGTCCACAGTGCGGGAGGTAAGCAAACGAACTTATCTAAGGAAAACAGAAGCTGCCTAGCCAAAGATCGGTCTTTGAAGCTGGAGAGATTATATTTGAAACCTGAGCTTTAGCAATGGGGAGGGCCATTAGGAGTAATTTGCCCTCTTGACATGGCAGCCCAGATTTCCTTCAAACACGTGACTCGATTGGTTTTCCCAGAACCAAAAAGTCAACTTGAAAGAGCCACACTAGCTACAAGATTCATAGCATCTGCTTTAGACACAATTCAACTGTTCTTGGTGGAATTCTAAGTGTTCTTTGAAGACTCTACATGTCACCAAAGATAACAGTGCAACAGAGAAAGAGAACAGCCATGTATATATTTGCAAGGATTTGTGTAAGCATGACGGTGGTGTTATCCATTCAGGCGTGTCCAACCCTTGGCGATTCGGCAGGCCAAGTCTCTCTCCACATCTTCTGATCAAAGAGGAGGAGAAGGAAGAGGAGAAGGGAAGAAGGAGGAGGAGGAGAAGAAACAGTAGTAGTAGTAGTAGTAGTAGTGGTAGTAGTAGTAGTTATCCATTCACTTGTGTCTGACTCTTGGAGGTTCTATGAGCCAGGTCTCTCTCCACATCTTCTGATCGAGGAGGAAGAAGAAGGGAAGGAGGAGGAGGAGGAGAGGAGGAGGAGAAGAAGTATTGGTAGTTATCCATTCATTTATGTCTGACTCTTGGAGGTTCTATGAGCCAGGTCTCTCTGCACATCTTCTGATCTTGCCCTACTGCTTTGAGTTGTTTGATACTCTTGTTGGTATCAGCCTTGATGGTGTCCAGCCACCACGTTCTTTGTCAGCCTGCTTTCCTTTTACCCTAAACTCTTCCAACCATTTGTCTGAAATGGTGTAGGGTTTCCTGCCTAAGCAGAGGGTTGGACTAGAAGACCTCCAAGGTCCCTTCCATCTCTGTTATTCTGTTATGACCAGCTAGGCCTGCGCCAACACAGAGGCAAATTGGGGAGGGTTTTCTAACGCTCTAGAATGCTCACTGATGATCTTCCATCTTCCGTTTTCCTTGGCAGTCGGGGACCTTTTCCACAAGGAAAGCTTAGCAGCAGCCCTTATCTCTGCCTTTGATTTCATAAACTATTTGTGCAACTTCAATGCAGCCCTTGGGAAATCAAGGTGAGGCTGGGATCTGTTGTGGGCTGTGCAGCAAGCCAGTTTTTTCTCCTGAACTGGTGGTTCTCTTGTCTAGAAGTCTAGAAACTTTGATCAGATTAACAGAGTTGGAAGGGACCTTGTAGGTCATCTAGTCCAACCCCGCCCCACCGCCCCAGCAGGAGACCCTACACCATTTCTGACAAATGGCAGTCCAGTCTCTTCTTGAAAGTCTCAAGTGATGGTGCTCCCACAACTTCCGCTGATCCATTGGTTGATGGTTCTCACTGTCAGAAAGTTTTCCTTATTTCCAAGTTGAATCTCTCCTTGTTCAGTTTCCATCCATTCTTCCTTGCCTGGCCTTCAGGTGCTTTGGAAAACAGTGTGACCCCCTCCTCCCTTCTGTGGCAGCCCCTCAAATATTGGAAGGCTGCTATTATGGTCCTTCTCTTCAGCTAGGGGCCCTGATCAATTTCTGTTCAGGAGTCCTGGCAGCCAAATCAGATCAGTTCCAAAATAAAGAAGGCAAGTGCCGGTAAATCTGATGGTTCCCATCCCTGAGTTTTCCATTCATGTTGGCTTTGGCAAGATCTGATCTGGTGAGGCTGGTTGATCAAGAAACAAGAGAGCAACAGCGGCTTTTGATGAAGGCATTAAGATAAACAGAGACAGTGAACAATTTTATTACTCAAGTCTGGCCTGGCAAGGCAGCGCTCTTCAGCAGGAAGGGGGGGTGGTCTTTTTGTCCTCCAGGAGCCAGAAGAGAAGCAAGGAGCAAATCCAGGGAGCTAAGACAAGTCGTTCAACCCCTGGGAAGAAACCCTGACTTAATTGCACCCTTCTCTCCCCAGTCAACAAAAGCTGGAGGCAACTGTTTGTCAAGCCCACGTCTTTGCTGCACACAGATGGGCCTGCCAAAGTGCAAAACATCAACCCACTAGATTTTCCAGAACTATAACTCCCAGTACCCATTGTTCTGACCTAGGCTTCCCAAAAGCAGGAAGCACACTCCTTGTCCTAGTAAAACCTCTTTTATGTATTTAAAGTGAACTCCTCTCCAGCAAAGACCCGCCCAACAGTCTTTAAAGAGATTTCATAATTACAGACCTTTATCAGGCTTGGAGAACTGCCAGGCTGATATCTTCCAAACGCCATGCTATAGCAGACAATACTTGGCAAGAAGTCAGGAACAGATCTTCACCCTAATGAATTGAACTAATTGTCTCCTGCAAACCCCACTTCCCTTCCGCTCCTCTTTATTCCCTATGGGAGGGGCCATTTACCGTCCACCTGTGTCCTTACTCCCGAGTCAACCCTTGTTCCTTAAGTGTTCCCTTCTCCTGGCAGCTCTGTGCGTGCACACACTGGGAACAGGCTCCAGCTGTTCTTCTGCCCCACTGATCTCCAACTCCAAAGGCAGCTGATAACTGTCGGACGGCCCTGGCCCCATCTCTGCCTCTGATGCAGAGCCCTCGTCAGAGCCTTCCCCAGACTCCAGGACGGGCCCATGTTCTCCCCCAACCTCCTCACTGTCTGAATCTACTGCCAGCACTGCTTGCTACTGGTGGGCCACAACACCCATGTGAGCTAGTTGGGACTGTCCCCCCCTTTGCTAAATGGGACTCACTCAGGATATGTCTGATTGCAAGCTGTCTCTAAGGGCCCCCAGTAGTGACTCTGTATTTTGGTTCAAGAATTGAAGTTTCGTGCTGGTGTAAATTATTGTGTGCACCTGGACAGCTGAGCGACCAAGAGAAATGTGTTGAATCATACAAAACAGGATCCATCCCACAAAGGCAAAATCACAAGACTACTTTGGATTTACTTTGGTCATGTCCTGTGTGCAAATTCATTGGAGAAGACAACGATGCTAGGAACGGTTGGTGGGACAAGAAAACAGGGCAAGTAAAGATCAGGTTGGCTTGATAACATCAAAACTGATGCAAAGATGAATATCCAACAACTGAAAGAAGCTTGACAAGGAAGTCTAGAGAGCCCTGGCTTACAAAATTACCAAGAGTCAAACACGATCGAATGGTTAAAGTAATATTTTTGTCTAAAATGGGGGCCGGAATCTATTCGCCCCCCTTCCCAGTCTTAACAATGTATAAAGTTAATTAGAGCCCCCTTGCAGGGAAATTTCTTCTCTTTCTTCCACCCAACAGCTCATATCAGCAAATGGTCCTTGGTGCTCTCTGAGTTTGGTTGTTTTCCTGCAGACCTTTCATTACCCAAACTAAGTAACATCATCTATGCTAGATGTAGGGCAATGTCATCAATAGCCCTGATGATGTTGCCTAGTTGGGTCTACAAGAAAAAAGGTCAGAACACACCAAGGACCTTGAGCTGCAAGTATTCTCCTGTGTTCCAATATCCACGGAGGAGGAGGAGGAGACCGGCTATCCTCCAAACCCCCAGAGGGCAGGACAAGAAACCGCAGAGGGAAAACTAATCAGAGAGAGAAGCAACCGGTAACTAAGGAGGAAGTTCCTGGCAGTGGGAACACGTGACTGGTGGAGCGAAGGTGTGAGTGCTCCAACACTGGGAGGTTTTGAGAAGAGTTTGGAGGAGAATTAGTCTGGAATGGCATAGGTTCTCCTGCCTGAGTAGTGGGTTGGACTAGAAGACCACCAAGATCCCTTCCATATTCTAGCCTTTATTAGCCCTGCCCTATCCATGTTTCTACTGTCTTTTAACAGGGATGGTGCTTTCCGTGTTTGTGATCATGCTACTCACCGTGTTATATGAAGGCATCAAAGTTGGCAAAGCAAAACTGATCCAGCACTCACAGACCGCTGTGGCCCCCAGCATCAGTCAGGAAAACTTGAGAGAAGGGGTCTCCGTGAACTCAGATATGGGGTCAGCCACCACCTCCCTGAAGAAGTAAGGAAAACACCGTGTGCATGAGTGTTGGGTGTAATGTTTTCTGCCCCCTTCCAGTTACAGCTGGCGCATCATTTTTGAAGCAGCAAAGCCCATTTCACAAGGGGCACCTTTGTTTCAAGGCCACCAAGAGCTGAGCTCTGTTTCTGGTAACTCACAACCCCGCAAAACAACCCTTTGCCCAGCCTTCCTGTTGATGACACTCACGCCTGGTGTTTATTGAACATTCCCCCCCTCCCCCGAAGGGCAATAGTTAAGCATTCTCCAGCTGTGGGTGTCTGGCTGAGTCAAAATTCCTCCATTTGGAAAAAAGAAAAGTTATTTGGGCCAGGTAAGAATCATAGAAAAGGTAATGTGTGGAGTCTTATTCAACTGAAGTTTGATTCCTGATTATATACGGACATGTCGATGCAGGTCGACTTTCCTTTTAGCGAGAGCAGCGAAATATTTCCTGTTGTCCCAGGCCAGGGTGCTTTTTCAATTTTCAGTTAAGGCCTCAGATTTCCCAAAAAATCTCTCACGCATTAAGCAAGCTCTCTCCTCTCTCTCTCTGTCTTTTTTACAAGATCAGCTAAGCGTTTCCACTTGCTGAGACTCTCTGAGCTTGCTGGTTTTCTTGCAGATGTTTCCTTACCCAGCTAGGCAATATCATCAGTGCTAGAAAGGAATGGGGTTTGCTGGGAGGAGGAGGAGGAGGAGGAGGACTGTGGGGTCCTTAGTGCCCTCTGAACTTGGTAGTTTTATTGTAGACTTTCATGACCCAAAGTAGGTGACATCATTAGTTCTAGAAGGGGTTTAGGAGGAGGGTGGAGGGGGAGGATTCATTACCAAAGCAGGCAACTTCGTCAGTGCTAGAAGGGAGTGTGGCTAATAAAGCGAAATAAGAGCAAACCCCGCTCTCTTCTAGCACTGATGATGTCACCTAGTTAGTTAATGAAAGGTCTGCAAGAAAACCACCCAGCTCAGAGAGCACCAAGGACCCCACAGTTCAACCCTGAGCTAGCATTATTCTCCTTCATTGGTACTCTATTTAGAAAAGATCTTTTGGAAGCAATGCTCCTTCAGCCCTGCCTGTTGAAGTCCCATTATTTCCATTAGGTGAACCCCCAGCTGAGGCACCTACAGCAGTTTCCAACTCCGGTGATCCAAGTTGTGTCCCGCATGGGTGTACAAGCTGGACCACAGCCACGCCAGACAGGATCTTTTCAGCATCTACCGTCTTTCGAGTCCTTGGTTATCAAAGCACCTTTGTGTTAATGGAGCCAACACTGCCAAGGAAGAGATAAGGGTGTTGATGTAACCATAAGCCTGGTTGAGATTGCTCGCATGGTGCGTTGTTGACCGAAAACCAAGACCCTGTGAAAGCATCTCTCGTGAACTGTACCATGACACTGATGATGGGTGGGTGATGATGATAGAGTAGCTCTCATGATTAACATGCATAACTAGACATGCAGATGAGCAGAAGACAGCCGTAGACAGTGCAACATTTTCTGGAGTATGGCTACTTCTATGGCCCGAAAGGAATCATCTGTGTGCAAGGGTGGTTGTTAGGGTGGCTTTAAGGTTTCCAAAGAGGCAAACAAGTTTAAAGTAAGTGTTGGTGCAGATTATACACTGCAGCTAGGAGGAATAGCAACAGCCATAGCACTTAGACTTCTATGCTGCTTCATAGTACTTTACAGCCCTCTCTATGTAGTTTACAGAGCCAGCCTCTTGCCCCCAACAATCTGAGTCCTCATTTTACTGACCTTGAAAGGATGGAAGGCTGAGTCAACCTTGAGCCTGGTCAGGATCAAAGTGCTGGCAATGGGCAGAGTTAGCATGCAATACTGCATTCTAATTACAAGGAAGGAAGGAAGGAAGGAAGGACTAGCAATAGCACTTAGACTTGTATGCTGCTTCACAGTGCTTTTACAGCCCTCTTTAAGCGGTTTATAGAGTCAGCCTCTTGCCCCCAACAATCTGGGCTTTCATTTTACCCACCTCGGAAGGATGGAGGGCTGCAGTCAACCTTGAGCCGGTCAGGATTGAACTGCTGGCAGTGGGCAGAATTAGCCTGCAATAGTGCATTCTAACCACTGCACCATCACGGGAGAGAAGGACAAGGGTTGACATGATAGCAGTCTTCCAATGTTTGAGGGGCTGTCACAGAGACGAGGGGGTCAACCTATTCTCTAAAGCAACTGAGAGAAGGGCAAGAAGCAATGGGTGGAAGGTCATTAAAACAAAGATCCAACATAGAATTTAAGGAGAAATTTCCCAACAGTGAGAAGAACCGTCAGTGGAGCAGCTTCCCTCCAGAAGTTGTGGATGCTCCATCTCTGGAGATGAGATTGGACAACCATTTGTCCAGAATGGGATAGGTTCTCCTGCTCAAGCAGCAGGTTCGACTAGAAGCCCTCCAAGGTCCCGTCCAACCCTACTGTTCTATCTTCTAAAAGGCCTAGTTGGCAGAAATCCTAAACAAGGAACCTCCTTAAAGTAAACACCCTTAAATTTACGTTTGGGAGGAGTGGAAGACAAGACAGAGGGAAGCTAGTGGGTAGGACTTCTTTTCGATCGATTTACTTGCTTTCTGAAAAAACCTTCTTCTCCTCCTTCTCTTTCACCAGGCGTCTTTCATGGCACCTAGCAGAGACCTTACTCCACATGGTCCAGGTGTTTTTGGGTTACCTGGTGATGCTGGCCGTCATGACTTACAACACGTGGATCTTCCTGGGAGTGATTGCGGGTTCAGCCATTGGATACTTCGTGGCGTATCCACTACTATGCCTCAGATAGCAGCACGGAAGCTTCTCGTAGAGACAGCTCAAAAGTGAAAATCACGCCGATTTTGCAACTGGAATGGATTCTATTGGGACAAGTCCCCTCCAGGAGAGATCTGAGGTTCTCTTTGGGCTTCATTTTATCTCTCATCTTTTCTTGGCCAGCACTTCTAATCCTCTAAAATAGCCGCTGTGCTTGCAATTCCAAGTAATTTTTTTCCCTAAGTGCCTTAACACTGACTTTTCTTGTGTCCAGAAAGTTAATTTCAAGGAGAGTGTCCATCTACTTCCATCTAGGGGTAGAACGCACAACATGATTGTCATTGAGGTTGCCTTTAAACCCTACAGAATGTGTTTGAGATGGGGCAGCTCTGATCGAACTATCTTTGGTCACCCTTAAATCTCATCAGCTTGATTCTGATTTGCTTGGAAAAATAAAACCACCAGCAGAAATGTAGAAAGTGGGGAGGAAAGGAGGCAGGTGTTGTCCCATAGCCTTAAAGGGAGTGATGGGGATTAAAGGCCTATTATCTAAATTACAATAAGCTTTGCAAACTTTGAAAGCGCAGTTGGGAAAAATTCCTTCGCCAACATCACGATTTGAAGCACTTTAATAGATCTGGTCTGTTTCTATCCCCAGTGCTCCTTCTCCCAGATGTTTTCATGAAGCCAACATCCTGCCAGCGCAAAGGGCAGTGGAGATTATGCATTATTTACCAGAAGACCTTTTTTTTCACAGGCTGGGTGACTAACCTTAGGAACTCAGGGCCCGGAAAGAACAATTGCAATCACTGTACAGATGTTTTTTTAAATACAGGAAAATCCTCAACATATGACCACAGTGGAGCTCAAAATTTTCGTGGCTAAGTGAGACATTTGTTAAGTAAGTTTTGTCCTATTTTGCGACTTCTCTTGCCACCGTGGTTGAGTGAATTCCTGCAGGTAGTTAGCTGGTTGTTTGGTGAGCCTGGCTTGCCCGCTGACTTGGCTAGTCAGATGGCCGCAAAATGGTATCACAGGATCTTGGTACATGCCGACGGTCATAAATGCAAACCAGTTGCCAAGCGTCTGAATTTTGATCACATGATTATGAGGAGGCTGCAAATGGTTGTAAGTGTGAAAAATGGCGGTAAGTCCCTTTTGTCAGTGCCATTGTGACAGCCACTAAACAAACTGTTGTAAGTTGAGGACTAACTGTCATTATTTAGAGGAGGGAAGAGAACGAGACAAATTCTTGGCACGTTCAGGCATGAAGTTGCAGTTTTCTAACCTACATTCCCCAACTTGCATGTCCAGAAAGGGAGTTAAGGTGTCACACATCTGGACAGTATCAATAAAGATTAATGCAATAAATCTTCCTGCTGGGGTAAAATTACTAGACTATCCAATTCAAGTTAGAATATGATGGAGCTGAAGCCTTTCCAAGCATTTACCCCTCGGTTTTTCCAATCCCCATCTCGAGTATCAGTATAAACAGGGTCTGGATGGAAGTGGCACGGATTGACGGTTTTGAACAGCCATTTGTCTGGAATGGTAGAGGTTCTCCTGTCTGAGTAGTGGGTTGGACTAGAAGACATCCAAGATCCCTGCCAACTCTGTCATTCTGTATTCAGGGACGAACAAGTTAATAGGTTGGTAAACAAAGGTCTGACATTTTAATTTACTTTTACTTTTAATTCACTTGGAGAGTTTTAAACCAGTTACCTTCTCCCTGTAAAGAATGCTGTGGAGGAAACGGGAGGTCATTGCCTTGACAAATTCTCTGTGTTTAATTTGTTGGCACCCATGGTAAAAGTGTTGAACATTTGTTTCTCGGCAATGAAACATTCCAAGGAATTCCAGACTACTTCATTTTGCTTATAGACCGTGGTTATCTTGGAGAGGATGAAAATTGCATCTCAATTCCCGATCATCCCCGTATTGTAGACTCTGGAAGATAAACACAGAATCCCTTGGAAAGAAAATTTGCACATCTCTAGCACCTACTAAAACTATGTTAAAAATGAAGCAATTATGAAATGTATTTTTGAAAGTCTAATAAATGTATGACTAATTCTCTATGGATGCTTTGTCATTGAGTGGGTTAATGCATTGGTTGCCGGTTGCCTCTCGGGTCGCCTTCAAGGTATTAGTTACAACTTACAAAGCCCTTAATGGCTTGGGTCCAGGGTACTTGCGGGAACGCCTCCTGCCAGCATCACTCTCCGATCGCCCTGTTCGCTCTCATAGGAGGGGCCTTCTTGGGGTGCCGTCAGTCAGATATTGTAGGCTGGCGGTCCCCAGGGCTAGGCCTTCTCGTGGGAGCACCTGCCCTTGGAATCAGCTCCCGTCGATCTCCGCTTGGCCCCTGACCTCCGCTCCTTCCACCGGGACCTGAAGACTTGGTTGTTCCAGCGGGCGGCCTTGAATGACCCGGGGTTTATTCTATCTTAACTTTATTTGGCTTGTTTACTTGTTTAATTTTGTTTTATTGTAAATTTTTCTTTGTTTTAATGTTCGCCGCCCTGAGTCCTTAGGGAATAGGGCGGCATACAAGTCGAATAAATAAATAAATAAATAATAATAGTTTTAAATTGTGGGTGGTCAGTTATCACGTCTTCATGTATGTGTGTCTAATCGCGCTACAACTCCCCCTCCCCGTTCAATTTAATTGTCTGGCAAAGCCTTGCAAACTTAACAAAATTGGTTAACACAATTAGAATAGTATTCTCTGCCTCAAGTTCAAAAACTCCATCTCTTGAAAAATGATTCACCACATATTTTTGTAACCTTGAAAACCAGTTGGGAGAGACTAACGCAGCAAAACTGCTGTCTTTTAGCCAAATGTGGTATAAAAGAGGAGATGGGGTGAACTAGGATTAAATAGAAGCTGATTTTTTTATTAATATATAAGCACATTCTCTTAAACATTTGGTATAAGATTTGCAATATATACTATCTTTGTTGAGAGAGAGGAGAGATAGGAGAAAAAGAAACTTTGGTTCCCAACCATAAGGCATTAAAAGATGGTAGAATCCGAGTAAGAGATTTCCCTCCTTCTCAGCTCTCTGAAATCATTTCAAAGAGGAATTACTACAAATATTAAAAAAAAACAATAGGCAGAGTGAAACTGGAATGTTACAGCAGCAAATCGAGATGAGGTGGGCAATGTTGAGGCATTTGGATCACGGGCAGTTTTCAAAGGAGTCTTCCTATTTCTCGATCTGCTGAAGATCATCCCCCTTCCTCAGTTGGCACCACAATTTCCTAGAAGTTGAATTCCAATCATTTTATTTTATTTTTGAGATTATGGAATTCCCCTCAAAAGAGCAATCCTCTGCCAGCAGATCCTGACTGACTCAGGGCAAAGCACCCATACTTTGCCTCCCCCATCCATGAAAATGGAGGATGAGGAGAAAAACCAACAAGGGCATTTCCTTCTTGAGGGATGAAGGCCCTGGGGAAAATGGGTTCTTGTAGGCCCGTTCATCACTCAATCCAGTCAACGCGGAGATTCTTAAGACAGAAACCTTCATCACTAACTTGGAAGAGGACCGTGGCCTTCCCAGAAGACAGAAGAAGCCACCCTTCCCTATCAGCACTGCAGAGAAGATCCAACCTGAACTAAACCAACACCTCTTCCAGAACAGAAAACATGCAGATGTTGCCAGGGTTCTGATTCGCTACCACTTTGGGGATGCTCTCAAGACAAGAGTTTGATGTTAAATGAGAATAAAGTGGGACCTTCAAGGAGGTAAAAAAAACACCCAAGCCCAACCATATTGTCCGACGTCCTCCAGGGATAGATGAAGAGATGGATAAGTGGTAGGGATGTGTGTATGGGTATATAAACGTGGATTGGAATTGGTGTCTTGTAAATCCAGTGCCAGAGGTTGGAAGCTCAGCGTGGCTTCCAACTTGCAATCCACTTCACAGATTCAGAAGGAAGGGGAGGGGGAAATAGACTCGGTGTATAAAGGCAGGGTGGGATTCTGAAGGCCATGTTCCTGATCCCCACCTGTTAATTCACTTTTGCCTATGTCATGCAAGCAGCAGGGAGCCCTAAACTTTATAGGGACTGAGTTCCTGTTGAAAGGACGCCGGTCATCCCTGCAAGAACATGACTGAATTGCTAAACGTAACTGTCCAGGAACTGCCAAAGCTAAAAGAAATCCCACCTTCCCTTTTGTGTCCCCCGATAAATCGTTACTGCCACCACATCAAGTGCATTTTAAAAAAATTATTGGAACCTTGCTTCCCTCTAGGCTGAAGCCTTATGCATATAGGATCCCTCTTTATAGGACCCTTTTATAGGATCTCTGCTGGTTGCTTCTAGGATCAGTCTGCTCCTTTCCTTCCCTGGGAAAAGAGGGGAAATACCCAGACAAACAAACATTCCCTCAGCAGAGAACCTGTGCAGGTAAACCCAAGGATGCCTGAACAGGCCAAGACAACGAACTCCTTAACAATCCTATATTAGCATGACATATACTGGTTACTTGTTCTCATGGAACATCCTTGACTGTCCAATTAAGACGTAAGGTCCTCAGCTGGCAGTCCCCACTGAAATAATTTAAATTCCTATAGCAGTCTTGTCATAACCATCAACTTTTGCTGGTCTGTTCCAAAATCAGCAAGCCTTCGACGATACAACCCCTTTCTCTAGCCCACATCCACATACTTCTAAAAGTCTGCATCCTCCTACTTGCTTTCTCCTGAAACTAAGGGCTCTTCATCTCTACATAACTAGCAAGATGGATGCTGGGGGAAGAACAACAATTGGACCAACTCCAATAGCAATTCTAGTGCTAAAAACATCTAGAATAGGAGGTCCAGAGAAGGACAAATTAAAAAGATAACCATTCCTAATCATGAACACTGGTGAGGGGAAAAGAGAACCCTTTAACAGGAAAGAGACTTCTACCATCAATGGTTGGAAGAAGACAAAGGGATGGGACCATCAAACCAAATTATGGGCCAGAAAGTCAAATTAGTACCAGTCTGGATCAAGATGGAGAAACCCAATGGCTTCTCTCTGCGTTTCAACGCTCCAGGCATGTGTTAGCATCTAAGACGAAGTCCCTTCTCCAGAACACCCAATCCAACAATACAACTTTGAGTCAGGAGAACTAGTGTGTGGATGTGTATGTGTGTGTGTGTGTGTGTGTGTGGGAAACGCTCCAGTTCAAGACTAGAAAAATCACCCCAGACCCAAGAGATGTAGAATGTGCATTCTGGAGTTCCTCCCTTGCCCTGCTTTCCCTCCCCCTCCTCCAAAGGCAGAACTTCTCCAGAAGAATCAAGCGCATCTAAAGTTGGAGATGCTTCTGCATCAGCCTTGGATCGACTTGCCTTTGTCCTTCCCATCCCACAGGGTCCCCCAGTTCTGGTCTCCCCCCCTTCCACATTTATCTGGCCACGAGGAATCCTCTTCCAAGGGGGAGGCTGATCTAGAACTGAGTTTGCACCCCTTCACTTTCGTCTGTGACCTTGTGGCTGTTCTCCAGCGGGATCTCTGCTTCTGCCTTGCTGGCTTGGGCAGAGACCTCTTCCTCGCCTGTCTCTTTATTGCTGGGCTCCAGGCATTCTGCTTGGACTCCTCTATCTGGAGCTGGGAGTTGCGTGGGGTCAACTGGAGAAGGTTCTGGGGCTTCCTGTTTCTCTCTGTTGAGCTCTGTGGAGGATTCCATAGTAGGAGAACCATCTTCTGCTTGAGAGGTCTCCTCCTCCTCCTCCTCTTTGCTGGGCTCTGGGGTTCCTCCGCTCTCTCGGGTAATAGTACCATTGCTTAATTGTTCCTCAGCTTGATTGCCATCCAGAGTTGGGACCTCCACCTCTTTCACCAGCAACATACGGACCTCCTTCACAGCGTCCAAGGAGTCCTGGGTCTGAGGACTAGGACAGCGGTTGGACTTCTCTGGTTCCGAACCATCTGGAGATCTTTCCACTTCATCATAAGGCAGAACCTTTTCATCCATGTGTATCATGGAGACCACCTGCTTGGTCCGGTGCTGCTTCTCATCCAGGGGGTCTGTGTCTGATTCGCTGCCGTACTCCTCCCCCCAGTTGATGGGCGTCCCCTCGCCAAGCAGGTGTAGGTTGGGGTCGCTGTTATGCATCACAATGCTGTCGCGGTAGAGATTGTGCTTCCGCTGGACGGCTGCCTCTTTCACGGCTGAAATAAGTGTGTAGAGAAAAAAGGGGGAAAAGAGCACGTTGACAGGCAATTCTCCCAAGTCAAGCAAGAGAACCAGTTCTCCATTCAAACACACACACACACACACACCCCAGGAGCAAACAATGTAAGATCAGCCTTGTAAGAATGTGCTATTTTCTAAAACTTGGAATGTTTTAATCAATGCAATTGACAGTGGGACCAATGTAGATGGAAACTTCTGTATGCTAAGCTAAATAACACTTAAGGCAATATTTTCCAACCAATGTTCCAGAGAACTATGGTATTGTTCCTTTACATACAACAAACCATGTTGGTTAGGAGAATTTCATCCATCCATCTGTCATAAATCCATCCAACCATCCATTCACCCATCCCCATCTCCCTATCCATGCATTCACCCTTCATCCATCCACCCATCCACTCACCCATCATCCATCCATCTACTCATCCACCCACCTACACACCATCCATGCATCCACCCACCCATCCATTTATCCATTCACCTACCCATCCAGCTTAGACTAATAGGAATTCAGGGTAGTATCTTTGGAAGGTGTCAGATTGGAGAGGTGATTTACAAAAATGCCCCCTGCTACAATAGGATGTTCAAACAGCATCTTTCCCTACCTGGTTCCAGTCAGCTACAATCCCACTCAATCAAAACCAAACCAAAGTCTCTTACCCATCATGATATCTTTCATCACAGACTGCAGGACCACCTCTTCATACGTGTTTTCCACCAGGATGAAGCGGGCAAAATCCTCAAAAATCAGCTCCTGGAATCTTGAGAGGTCCTAATCAGAAGAAAAAAAAAGAAGAAGCTATCATGGACCTAAGGCCCACAGTGATACACCCTGTAGGATCTGCTCTTAGAAGAAGAGTAAGACTACACCTGGAATCCTGCATCCAGTTTTGGTTGTCACATTACAACAAAGTTGTTGAGACTCTGGAAAAAGTGCAAAGAAAAGTAACTAAGATGATTAAAGGCCTGGAGACTAAACCATGTGTAGAATGGTTGCAGGAACTGGGTTTGGCTAATCCAGAGAAAAGAAGGACCAGTGGGGACATGATAGCAGCCTTCCAGTATTTGGGAGGCTGCCACAAAGAAGAGGAGGGGGTCAAATCATTCTCCAAAGCACCTGAGGGCAGGACAGGAAATAATGGATGGAAAGTAATCACGGAGAGAAGCACCCTGGAATTAAGGAGAAACTTCCTAACAGGGAGGGCAATTAACTAGTGGAACAGAAGTTGTGGGCGTTCCAACACTGGAGGCTTTCAAGAGGAGACTGGACAGCCACTTGTTTAAAATGATATAAAGTCTCCTGCTTAAGCAAGGGGTTAGACTAGAAGACCTACAAGGTCCCTTCCAACTCTATTCTGATCCACTATTTTAGGTGGTAGCCCATCTACTCTCCATGGCAAATTCGGAGAGCAGATCCAGGTGTCCTCACAGAATGGTTGCCCCAAAGGAGAAACAACTATTTAGAAACAGGCAGGTGTGGTCAGGGACTTAAAAACATCTTCTTCCCTGAAGCCAACATGGGCCACAAAGTCTTTGTTGGAAATAAAAATAAATGTTCAGCACTGGGACTTTGCTTGAAAGCAGGTGAGCCTGCCGTGTAATTTTATTTTAATTAAAAGCATCTCCGCACACTTTTAAAAACAAATGAAATAAGAAGCCCAGAAGGGAGATTTCCTCTTGGGTTGAATGTTAGATTTCTGCATCTTTTGCTGGTAAATGCAAACCAGCTACAGAGCCAGCAATTTGGGGGTGGCCATTTGGACACTGCTAAAATAAGGGATGAAGGGACGCAGTGGCTCAGTGGCTAAGACGCTGAGCTTGTTGATAGAAAGGTTGGCAGTTTGGCGGTTCGAATCCCTAGCGCCGCATTATGGAGTGAGCTCTCGTTCCTTGTCCCAGCAGCTTCTGCCAACCTAGCAGTTCAAAAGCATGTAAAAAATGCAAGTAGAAAAATAGGGACCCCTTTGGTGGGAAGGGAACAGTGTTCCTAACTCTTACCCCTTTGCAAGTGGGAGCCAACTTCTTCAGCAGGAAAGGCACTGTGACCTGCAGCAGAGCTTCTCGAAAAAATTTCTTCCGTACCGTGCTGCTGTCGTAATCGTATTTCTGAGGACAAAATGGACCAGAATCACAAATGATGGCTGTGAAGCAGATCACGTTCATGGGAAGCTTCGCTAATAAAAGAGCTGCCCCCTCCTTTCTCAGGTTGGCATTGCTGAACACCTAGTATTTTGTCCCAAAGAAGAGTCTTTGGGTTATGTTGCTTTTCAAGCTTTCATAAGCATTTAGATGAAAAAGCAAGAAACAAGAACAATGGAGTAAAGGACATGTGGGAAGTGGAGCAGTACAACAGATGGTCAGGAGAAGAGTGTTACCTGTTTGCACTCAAAAACAAAAGCTTAGGCAGGTAAGGGTATAATGCCCGAGCTACATCCCATGTCCTTCAAAACATTTGGATGTGACCTTTCAGAAATTGATGCCAAACTATGCATCATCCATTATAAATAGGAGTAAAGGGACATGCTATTATATATACCTAGCAGCTGAATTTAATTTTAATCCCCTTTAAGCCAAATCAAAATTAACTTTTGTCTCAGCACCTGCTTTCCAAATGAAGATGGTGCTTCATTTGGGGTGTATTTCTTCCAGGAACCACCATCCACCCACCCACCCACCCGCCCACTCCATGCATATATCCAACCAATCAACCACCCACCCACCCAACCCAACCCAACCCAAGAGACAGGCTAGTGACCTTACCTTGAGCACCCGCTCCAGGATGCGCTGAATTGTCCTGCACAGTTCATCTTTGCTCAACGATTTCCCCAGCTCCTGATGGAGAAGAGTCTCAAAAGTATAGACAGTGTCATCCATTTGCTACAGCATCAAACAAGGAAGCGATGGGAAGAAGGAGAAGAAACAACAGTCGTGAGTAGCATAGAATGGGGTGGGGATGTAGAAGGTAAGGGAATTATTACACTGCTATTTAGTTACTTGCATTGGATCATTGGGACTTAAGCTTATAATGATAGGATTTGCACGATGACATTATTTTGGTTTTCTGCAGACACCTGTTGACTGAACCAAGTGTGCTTAGAACACCAGGGATAATTACAGAGAGGGCCAACAGATCAGAGATGGGAAAACCTTGTCCTTCAACAAAATAATAGTCAAGAGGCTGAAAAGGGAGCCAGGAAGGGGACACACCCATCCACAGATGCATGAAAGCATCCATGGCATGGCATCCGTTTCTTTCTGTGTCACGATCGCAATAGCACTTAGACTTATATACCGCATCACAGCGCTTTTCACCCTTACATGCCTGTCCCTGCTGTAAGCCAGAGAGGCAAATCTGAAGGCGGCTTTGGCATTCTCTGCTATCAGAAGTTTTGTTAGTTTCAGGAGATGAAGTGAGCATGTTTCTGTTTCCGGGGGCAACAAGAACATAAAGATTTGAAATCTAAAAGGAACAGGGAGGGTGCTATATCATCATTTCAGATCTTCAGTACAATATGTTCAAGCCCTTCCATTAAAGAGAAAAAAAAGACTTCTAGAAGCCAATATAGTACAAGAAGAAAGACGGAATTATTGGTAAATTTTCCTGGTCACTAGAGGGCTCCAGTTGTCTTATAAACTGGGAAGGGCCAGCCTACCTCTGGTTAGCATGGAAGGAAGGAAGGAAGGAAGGAAGGAAGAAGGAAGGAAGGAAGGAAGGAAGGAAGGAAGGAAGGAAGGAAGGAAGGAAGGAAGGAAGGAAGGAAGGAAAACTAATATTTGAGGCAGCTAACCGAACTCTCTCTCATAATTTGGAAATTTTGAAAAGATGGGTGAGCACATTCATGGATTGTAGGCTTCCATCAGTGGCTTTTTGACCAAGGTATCTGTCTTTATTTGCTGGAGGTAAGCAATGGCTTCTGAGCTGTCCATAAGATGTAGGAGCCAATTTATTCATAAGTGAGTTCTTTCTTAAAGCACTCTGTCAAGCCCGAAATTGACACATGTGTAGCCATTTTAGTTAGGTTTAGTATATATTCTTTTCTTACTTTCTATTTGGCGGCCATGGGGGAAGGGTTACAGGCTTGCCACATTCCTAAGAAGGCAGGAGTGGAGATGGGGAGAATTGTTTAGGCTGATGAGCTGACCGACTGATATTATGGGGTAATTCCGGATTGTATTAGATCCGGAATTACCATGGACTTTGCCAATTTGATGCTTTCCTAAATAAAAGAAATTCCTTTGGAAGATGGACTTTGCTCTTTTCTTTTTAAATGGATTTCATCGCTTGGAAACCCGACACACTCCTTACCTGCCTCATCAGGATTTGGGCACGCTGTTTGAACACGGAGGCACTGGAGACATCAAACCTCTGTTGGAGACCTTCCAGCTTCAGCTGGTCCATCTTCTCGTAGCAGGACTGCATCTTCACGGGGTGGAAAGCTAGCTGAGAAAGTTTCTCCATGTACTGGGTGGGGGAGAAAAGAACAATTTAGAAGGTCCAACATCTCAGCAAACATAGACCTCAACATCTTTCTTGCCAAGGGCAGTACAGTCTTTTTTTAAGGATTCCTCTACATAGATCCCTACATTTGAGACCTTCAAAAATGCAAAGAGAGGGAAGGAGAGACCTCTTAAGATGATTTTGATCAACTCTCCCTCCAATATATTGTTGTCCAGGCTCTCAACCTTTTGCCACCCAAAAGAACGGCTCCATCTGCTCATTCTTGTTCCCAGCAACATTTGTCTTACCTCTCCCAGCTTCTCCATCCCTCCTTCATTGACAATATTCATGTTCATGTCAGTGACATCCTTGAAAAAGACTTCCCGAACTTCAGTAAAGCCCTGGCTGGTTGGAATCATCAGGGCTTCCAAGATGGAACTGATGTAGGGTTGGACATGATTCCGGACACAGAGCTCAGCTTTGGAGAAGACGGAGGCTGGAGGAGAATAGTAGGACAACTAAGACCCAAAATAGTTTTTATTTAGAAAATCTAACAAGCCCAATCCAGATTGCTCAAGAGAATTTAAACTGTGGTGGATCTCCTTCCAGTAAAATAGATATGAGGAACCTGTAGTTCTCCAGGTGTTTTTGAATATCTAACAATGCTCAAGACTTTCAGGAAGCCACTCCCAATGGACCTAGCCAGTTTGGGCAGCAATAGGCAACTCTGGGAGATGTAGTTCAACAACTTCTGGAGGACCCACAGGCCTGACTGTTCTATGGCTCAATTCTTCCAAATATTCCATGAAGAGAAAAACATTTCAAGATTGATCAGTAGTAAAAACAGATCAGCGATAATGAGATTATGCGAACATTTTATCCTATGCATTTTCTGAAGGAAACAGATTTCTCTGCCTCTTTTCAGTAACGGAGTTGGGTGGGACTGTGGAGGTCTTCTAGTCCAACCACCTTCTCATGCAGGAGATGTACACCTTTCCAGACAAATGGCTGTCCAGTCTCTTCTTCCAGTCTCCAGGGATGGACCACCCACAACTTCTGAAGGCAAGAAGTTCCACTGCTATGATTGTCCTCACTGTTAGGAATTTTCTCCTTCATTCTAGGTTGCTCCTCCCCTCGATTAGTTTCCACCCATTGTTTCTTCTCTTGCCTTCTGGTGCTTAAAAAAATAGCTTTATCTTCCTCATGAACAAAGACAAATCTATGTGTCCCAGGATAATGTTGCAGGATCCAATCTAGGTTGGTCACTGGGACCAGAGACTTTTGGACTCATGTTGGAGCCCATCCGCAGGGAATTTCTCTCTACCAGAATTTTACCTACCTCTTTTTGTGGCAGCCCTTCAAGTATTGGAAGACTGCAATCATATCTTCCCTTGGTCCTTCTTTTCACTAAACTAAAGGTAAAGGTTCCCCTCGCACATGCATGCTAGTTGTTTCTGGCTCTAGTGGGCGGTGCTCACTTCCATTTCTAAGCCAAAGAGCCAGCGCTGTCCGAAAATGTCTCCGTGGCCGGCAGGACTAAACGCCTTCAAAGGCACATGGAACACTGTTCCCTTCTCACCAAAGGGGCCCCTATTTTTCTACTTGCATTTTTACGTGCTTTCGAACTGCTCAGTTGGCAGAAGCTGGAACGGGAGCTCACTCTGTTAGGCGGCGCTAGGGATTTGAACCGCCAAACTGCTGATCTTTCTGATCAGTGAGCCACCATCACTAAACTAGACGTACCCAGTTCCTGCAACCGTTCAACATATGTTTTAGTCTCCAGTCCCCTAATCATTTTGTTGCTCTTCTCTGCACTCTTTCTAGAGTCTCTGCATCTGTTTTGTACTGGGGTGACATAATACTAGCACCTGGAATTATCCAAGAAAGTCAACTGGGTGTAGATATTACACGGAAGAAAAATCCACATTTAGCCGTCAAAATTCAGTGCAATAACTGACCCCGGATTTTGTTGCAGAGATGTTCCTTGGATTGGATGATCTGATCCATATCTGTCCGGATAATGCTCTTCATTTCAGGGATCTGAAGCTCACAGTTTGCTACTAAGGAATCGTAATGGGCTGTTGCCTGGTCGCACACCATCCGGTACACGGCGTCTGAGATCTACCAAAAAGGGAACAATCGAGGGTTGTAAAAAAAAAAAAAGATCGGCCAACGCAAACAGAGAACTTTATGACTCTTTTTTTGGGGAGAGAGGGGGATCTAAGCAAAACACAAGGGAGAATGCAATGAACAAACCAAAATGATGACTCGTTCATTGGACAAAAATAAATACAAATAAATGAAGACTTGTTATAAATTGTACATTCCATGTTTATATTTATTTTATAGAAAGGCAGTTCTGTTCTTCAACCTGGAATAAGCCAAAGAGTTTATAAAAATATTCGAAGGAAGGAAGGAGACAGGAATGAGAGAGGGAAGGAAAGAGGAAGGGAGGGAGAAGGAAGGAAGGAGGATGGGAAGGAGTGAAGGAAGGAAAGAGAGAAGAATGAGGGAGGGAAGGAGGGAGACATGAATAAGAAGGAAGAAAGGAAGAGTTATAGGAGAAGAAAAGGAAGGAAGAAAATAGTTAATATTTGGGGCAACTCTTTCTCATAATTTGGACATCTTGAAGAAGGAAGAAAGGAAGAGTTATAGGAGGAAGGCAGGCAGGCAGGCAGGCAGGAAGGCAGGAAGATCGGTCTAGGCATGCTGAAATTGTGAGTTGTATACATCAGGTCAGCTAACCTTTTCATCTTCTCTGCTTTCTAAAGTTTCAAGCAAACACCAGTTTTCGTAGAAACACAACGACATTAAGAAAAAGTTAAATTTTCCAGACAAGCCAACTCAAAAGTCTGTTTTTCTTGGCGTTCCTGCTGGAGCCACCCACCCACAGACAGCCTTGGCATATAATCTAGAAATATGTACAGTATACTGTATATTATGGGAAGAAGTCCTGGGCAAGGAAATGGGGAGGTTTGTGAAAAGACAGGGTTTCTTTCATCAACTGAGAGATATCGGTGTCCTGGAAGACAAAGCTACAAATGCATTAATCGAGCAAACACCGAGAGTGGAATATTTTAAAAGTAGGTTTCAGTGTTGGCAATTTTTACAATGGCTCACATGGCAATATTTATCTTTTTAAGGAATATTTTTAATTCCCCCCCACACACACAAAAGGCCTGACATTTTGAGACAGAATTATCTCCCTGTGAACTAAAAGCTAAACATAGATGGAGGCTGGGCACTCTATAGCTATAAACTGAAACCCACCAAGCCTGTTTCTTGCTCTTTATCATCACCTTATCGTATTTTCAGAGACATTACTTTGACGATGCTATTTAGACCTCAAGGTGTTCCAGTAGGGAAACGGCTGGAAGGTTAGGGTTTATTTTAGTTTTGTACCTGGCCGGCAGCCCAGATATTGATCAAATAAATATATAAAGGTGTGCAGGAGCAGGTTTTTTGTTTTTTGAAAAGGCAGGGAGGGAAAAAGAAGAATTTTTATACCAAAATGAGGTCATGCCTTATGACACCCACACATAAACAAAATTAAAAACAGAGACTCCTTGTTTTACCAAGTAAAAAACATCAGTCTGCAAGTATCTGTCTATGTGTCTGTGTATCTGTCTGTCTGTCCACCTCCCTCCCTCCCTCCCTATCCATCCATCCATCCATTCACCCGTCTGTCCATCTAGCTCTATCATCTATCTGCCCACCCACCCATTCTTCCTTCATCAGTCTATAAATCTATCTCTATCATCCGTCCATCCATCCATCCATTTACGCACCCTCCATTCATCCTTCTTCTATCAATCTCTATCATGTCTGTCCATCCATTCATCCATTTATTAATCAATCTATCTCTATCATCTGTCCATCCATCCATCCCAAAAAGTCACATTAAACATTGAAATGAGAGCAGAGCCAACCTATGTGGGATCAAAGTTTCTACACCATGATATTTCCAGGATGGAAGAGATTTCCTGCTAGTTCAGCAAAAATACACCTTCCTCCCAGATGACTCCCTGCTTCTGGAATTCGCAGCCCTCCTGCCTGAATTGGCCCAGCCCACAATGGTGAGCTCACTTTTGCAGCCAAGGGGACTAGCCACTTACAAATGGAATGCAAAGAAACGAGGTTGGGTTTACTGAATGTTGAGGAAGAGACCAGAATAATAAACGTTTTCAGTCTTTGTTATTCCAACCTCTGGGCAAACAATATGTTTGTAAATTGTAATAAACAATAGCGGTAATTTATCTCAGGCATATTTCATGCAACTGACATCATGCAAATTAATATTGAAAGCAGAGTCATCAGCACAGGGGAAGTCCCGCATTCCCACAATTCTGCCAATGTGAAAATGTCAGCGGCTGGACACAAAGAGGGAGATTTTCCCCAGGTTTGGCCTAACAGCAAGGTTTGTAAAAGTGCAAATGAACTTGAAGAGAAAAAAATCCTAAAGCCCCAAACAAAGTGGCAGGCACCAAATGTCTCCAATCATCACCCTGTGGGCCCCCGGAAGAGGCCGAAGGAGACGTGTTTGGCTGCAGTGATAGAAGCTTTAGGCCATGAACAACTGTTTCCAGCTTCCCTTTCTCAAGAACAAATACTCATTTCCATACTAGAACCAGCCTCTTCTCCCTTCTCCTTTTCCTCTTTGTCCTTCTCCCTTTTCTGATCTATTTTCTTCTTCTCTATATTGTCCTTTTCCTTCTCGATCTTCCCCCCTCTCCCCTTTCTCCTCCTCCGTCTCAATCTTCTTTTTCTTCTCTTTCTCGTTTTCCTTCTCTGTCTCCTTACCAATCTTCTCCTGCTCTATCTCCTCCTTTTCTTTTTCCTTCCCCCTTTCCTTATTTATCTTCACTTCTCTATCTTCCCCCTTTCTCCTTATCTCCTCCTCCTGCTTCATCTTCTCTTTCTTCTCTTTCTCATTCTCCTTATCTATCTTTTCCTCCTTCTCCATTTCCTCCTTCTCCCCTTTCTCCTTCTTATCCATCTCCTCTTCCTTCTCTATCTTCTCCTTCTTTCTCCTCCTTTTCATCTATCTATCTATCTATCTATCTATCTATCATCTCTATCTAATCTCCTCCTCCATTGCCCCGTCTAGAAGTGAGTTCCCCAAGGTTCTTCCAGGGCAAGTTGCTTGCTACCTGAATCCATGCCCGTTGTCTCTCTTGCTCTTTGCCCTTCAGCCGGGGCCCAATTGTATTCTTCAGCTCAGGCAGGAGCTCCTCCATCACCAGGTTGCTCAAGATCTAGACAAGGAAAGCACCACAGCCTCAGTCACAAGCACGTCCCATGTGCTGCTCTTTCACAGATAACTCTCCCCTTCATTGGATTATTATTTCATTCCCTCTGTCCCAAACCTTCCCACTTAGAAGGAAGAGGAGTCAAATCTGGGAAATGAAATGCTGAAGGCCTACAAGGCAAGGGTTCTCCTTTCCTCTCCCCTACTTCCCCTCTCCTCTCCTCCCTTCCTTCCTTGACCACTCTCTCCCTTCCTCCATGTCCTCCCTCCCTTTTCCCAATTCCTTCTTTCCTCTCATTCCCATCTCCCTCTCTTCCTTCCTTTCCCACCTCCTTCTTTCCTCTCATTCCATCACCTTCCTTCCTTTCATTCCCATTCCCCTCCCTCTCTCCGTTCCTTTCCTTCCTTCCTCTCATTCCCATCTCTCTCCCTCCATTTCCCACCTCCTTTTCCTTTCATTTCCATCTCCTTCCTTCCTTCCCCACCTCCCTCCCTCCACCCTCTCATTTCCATCACCTTCCTCCCTCTCAGTCCCATCTCTTTCCTTCCTTTCCTTCCCATTCTCCTCCCGTCACTCCCTCCCTCCCTCCTCTTGCAGTGCCAAAGGAAGTTCCCCACCTGCTTCTTCCCTACTTCCCAGGGGACGACACTACCGCAGTTTCCCATGGAAGACTTTTGCCTATGCCTCAACCAAGCCTCGAGTGTGGGTGTGCAATACAATAAACAGGGTGGGATGAGAGACATGGCAAGTCTCAACCCACAAGTCTCTTGCTAACAACTTCCACTCAAATCATCCAACAACCAAAGGCACCAAACTGCCAACACTCTCTTGTTTCCTCAAGCATTTCAACAAGGAAAATTGGCCAGCAGTTAATCAATCCAAGCTTCCTTTCCCTAATTATTTAAAATTATTCAAAATTGCGGAGGAGGGTTGCCAAGGGGGCTTCAGAAGCCAACTAGCTCATCCCAACCACCCTGAAACTCAGAGCTAAGGCTTTCCAAAGTCATAACTCACCTGGGCTTCGTTGCCACAAAGCATGTCCCAGGTGCCATATTGCTCCTTTGACTGGCGGTACATCCGCACAGCGTCGGTGAATGCAGGAGCCTCGACTTTGGACTCTTCTGGAATTCCTGGAAAGAGTGAAGCAGAAACAGGCGGCTAAAATAATTTCACCTGCCTTTGAGGCTCCCAAGAAAAGAATTCAATGGACTGGGGACCCCACACGATTCTTTCAGACCCAGCTGAGAAGATTTGGGTCCAGCGATCACTCTCAAATAGCAAAGTCTATGATAGCCACCTCTCCCTTGACACCTGGAATGGTGGAGGAGAAGGAGGAAAAGGGCAAAGGAAGAGAAGAATTAGAAGAATAAGAATGAGAAGAAGAAGGAAGGAGGAAGGAGGGTAGAAGAGAAGAATTGGAAGAGTAAGGAGGATTATGCGGTTTGGGATAGGTGGTACAAATGGGTGGAGGAGAGAAATAAGAGCTGAGGTTGATGTATAAAAGGAGAGGTATGTATTAATAACAACACGAACACTGTTAATGTGAATAGAGATTTGTATTTCTGTTTTTAAAAAATAAAATATTTTTTTTAAAATAAAAGAAATAGAAGAGTAAGAAGGAGAAGAAGGAAGAACGGAGGAGGACAGAAGAGAAGAATTAAAATAAGGAGGAGGAAGAAGAAGGAAGGAGAAAGGAGGAATGCAGAAGAGAAGAATTAGAAGAATAAGGAGAAGGAGGGAAGAAGCGGAGGGAGAGGAGGAGAGGAGCATAATCGTAGCTCGCTCATCCTGAATTACCTAGAATCAAGTGTTAAAACCTTTTCCCAAATGGCTAGGTTTGAATTCTTATCTTCCAGACATCTGTCTTTTCTTTCTCGCTATCTTTTATTCAAGAGAAATTTTGCAACCGTAGTAATTCCTGACAAACACAGAGCTTTATATTCTGATCTTTATAGCCGTGGGGGAAAAGCCGAATCCTTCGTCATCTTGTCTCCGCTTCTCATTGTCCTCTTCCTCTTAATGTCCCCACCGCACTGTCCATCTGTAACGGTCTTTGGAACCTGATTGCGTCCGTCTTTAGCTGCTTTGGTGTTAACTGTGTAGGTTGCCACAGCTGAAGAGGAGGAGGAAGCCCCGGGGTTGAGGCCACGCTTTCGTGGCACTTACATTCCCAAGAGAAATGCCCCTCGGACCTTGAATCTGGCAGAAGTAAATCACAGCGGGCGGGGAAAGAAACTGGGAAAAAAAGGAAAGAGATTTCCATCCAGGCTGGGAGAAGAACAAGTGAGAGAAAGTGACTAAGGAAGATGCTGGGGGAATGAATCAGGGAGGCACCTTCCTTGCTCTGCTTCAAGCTCTGCAAAATTGACTCCCACGCAGGAAGGAAGGAAGGAAGGAAGGAAGGAAGGAAGGAAGGAAGGAAGGAAGGAAGGAAGGAAGGAAGGAAGGAAGGAAGGAAGGAAGGGGTCGCCTTGACAAGGCTTTCCCAAGGACATGCCTGGGATTCCTTCTTAGTCATTCAGGGAAAAGGGCTGGGGAAGTGGAGAGGCAGTGGAGAAATGGGTGGGTGGCCACCCTGGCCCAATCTCCTCTTCCCTTCTCTTCTCTCCTTTCTCTTCTCTCTCTTCCTTCCTTTCTTCCTTCTTCCTTTCCTCTTCCTCTCCCTCCCTCTTTCTTTCTTCCTCCTTCCTCTTTCTTCTCCTTCCTCTCTCCCTCCCTCCTCTCTTCTCTTCCCTTCTTTCCTTTCTCTCCCTCCCTCCCTCCCTTCCTTCCTTCCTTCCTTCCTTTCTTTCTTCCTCTTTCTTCCTTTTTTGTTTTCTCTATTGCCTTCCTTCCCTCTTTTCTTCCTCCTTCATTCCTCTTTCTTTACCTCCCTCCCTCCTTCCTTCCTTCCTTCCTTCCTTTTTTTGCTTTCTCTATTTTCTTCCTTCGTTCCTTCCGTCTCCCTTCCCATACTCCTTCCTCCTAATCAGAATAAAGTGAGTTGTTTCGGGAGAGAAAGGTGGCTGAACCCATCGAAGGACATCCAACACTGCAGGAGCAGGAAGCAGAGTGATGCCGCAAAGCATCAGCAGGGAACCCAAAAGAACAAAACCAGGGATAAAGATAGCAAGTAGCCGCTTTCAAAGGCTGCTATAAAATACCACGCTGACAGCAAGCACCAAGGCCCAGCCCAGCCAAAGGAGAAAGGGAAGCGTGGGAAGAGAGGCTGTGGCTGAGACAGCCTCATAAATCCTCTTGGTCTTTAGTAGCCCTGTTAATCACCCTAGCAAGAGACACGAGCAGACCTGAAAAAGGGGGAAAACTACAAGGAGAATCCCAGATGCTCAGAGCATCAAAACGTATTTCCCCCCCTCTTCCTTGGATTGTACCTCCACTCAAAGGAGAGCAGAGACGCCAGGGGAGGCAGCCCAGCTCAGGCAATGAAACCCCACGTGGCTGATCGACGAGACTCCGAACACTGCTGGTTGTTTGGGAAGCTTGCACGCAGAATCTCTGCCGCCTTGAGTGTGCGACAGGACACAGAGAGAGAGACAGAGACAGAGACAGAGACAGAGAGAGAGAGAGAGAGAGAACAGCACTTAGAGGAAGAGGAAGACACCTGGCTGCCTCCCTTCGGATTTCCTCTGCAGGAAAGCAGAAGGCTACGAAAGGCAAATTTTCACACAGAATCTTCCCTCTCCTGGACGTCCAGGGAGATTCTCCTGGAATCTCCTGGAAGGAAAGGAGAAATTTCCTGACAGTGCAAACAAGTAACCAGTCAAAAGACTTGCCTCCAGAAGTTGTGGGTTTTTTTTTGGGGGCTCTACACTGGAGGTTTTTAAGAAGAGATTGGACAGGATGGTATAAGGTCTTCTGCTTGAGCAGGCGTTGGACTAGAAGACCTCCAAGGACCCTTCCCAACTCTTGCTATTCTATCACCCCAGCTCAATGAATCAGTGGAATGGCTTAGGGCCAGAAGTTGTGGTTGCTCCATCACAGGGGGCTTTTAAGAAGAGCTTGGACAGCCATTGGTCGGGAATGGTGGAGGCTTCCTGCTGGACTCCCTCCCTCTTTCCCAGCATCAGGGTCTTTCCCCAGGATTGCTCTCTTCTCATTTGGGGGCCAAAGTAGTTGTGCTTCACTCTTCAGTCTCTGTCCTTCCACAGGAATAGTCAGCGTTGATTTCCTTTAGGATCAACTGATTGGATCTCCTCGCAGTCGGGGGGACTCTCGAGAATCTTCGCCAAGACCAAATTTTACCTCTCCTAAATTCCAGAGGGAGGTTGGGGGGGAGGGAGGGAGGGAGGGAGAGGGAGAGAGAGAGAGAGGAGAACAGGGCAGCTATTGTGAGCCGGGTGGACAGGTTCTGTCCAGTCTGCACATTTCAGAGGGAGGTTCTGCTTAAGGAGCCAGCGAGGAGAATGACGGATCGCTTATTACTGGCAGAGCTGTTTTTAGAAGCTTTTCCTCCTGCACAGCGCATTCCAGAAGGGCCCCTAGTGTGGGAAACCTGCCAAGCAGAGCAGGATGGGTGGAGCTCATCGGATGCAAAATGCCACCATCTGCCAACAACACAGCTCTTCACCCTGGGCAGGGCCAGGTTCCCAGCCTGCAAAGTGGAGTCCAGGCACCTTGAGAGGATCAACCTATTCTCCAAGGCTCCTGAAGGCAGGACAAGAAGCAATGGATGGCAAGCAACCACGGACAGCAGCAACCTAGAACTTAAGGAGGACTTTCCTAACAGGGAGAACCATTAATCACCGGAATGGCTCATCTCCGACGTCATGGGTGCTCCATCACTGAAGGCTTTCAAGAAGATATTTTTCCAGAATGGTGTAGGGTCTCTTGCTTGAGCAGGGGGTTGGACTAGAAGACCTCCAAGGTCCCTTCCAAGTCTATGATCCTATGTTCTAATTAGTGTTTCTCTATTGGTGGGCGCATGTATTGGTGAGTGCTCCATCAACAGAGGTTTTGAAGAAGAGATTGGACAACCATTTGTCTGAAATGATATAGGCTCTTCTGCTAGTATTCTGAACTTGTCAAAAACTGTCCTTTGTCCCTCGTCAAGGGACGGTACCAATATACTGGAAGTTATGAGAGAGGAACCAGAATTTGAGAACTTTCCAGGAGTTTCCAGGAAGATGTTTCTTCTTCCTGGGATCTAAAGGCATCCACGGTTCAAGACTGTCCTTCAAATTGGGTATGTCTAGTCTACTGAAAGGAAGGACTAGGGATGGTATGAAAGCAGTGCTCTAATATCTGAAGAGCTGCCACAAAGAAGAGGGGTTCACAAGCACTTAAAGGCAGGACAAGAAGCAACAGGTGGAAACTAGTCAAGGAGAGAAGCAACCTGCAAATAAGGAGAAATTTCCCGACAGTGAGAACAATCCATTAGTGGAACTGAAGTTGCCTCCAGAAGTTGTGGGTGCTCCATCACTGGAGGTTTTAAAGAAGAGGCTGCACAGCCACTTGTCTCAAATTGTAAAAGGTTTCCTGCTTGACCAGGGGGTTGGACTAGAAGACCTCCAAGGTCCCTTCCATCTCTGTTATTCTGACTGATGAAGCGTGCGAGAGAAGGAAAACAGGAGAGACGCCAGCTGTAGACAATGGCAAGGCATCAAATGGGTTGGAGGGTGGCGTTGAGAAACCAAAACTCTCTGCATTCGTTACTCTGCCTTCCTCCACAATCCAGGCTGACGTGCAATAAAGCAATGGGATCAACCAGGCAAGCCCAAGGTCATGTTTGGAGTTGACAGATGGAGGAGGCATCTCTCATGCTAAGTGAATCGGTTCTGGAACAGTTTATAAACAGGATATGGAAACAGCAACTCCCCACCCCCCCAAGGACGGAGATTCAGATTTCCTTCTGGAATTACAAAGGTATGATCCAGACATCAATTCTAATTATACCAAAGGGAGGCTCTTTTGCGGCCATTCCTATTTTTAGACTTCCTTCTTCAAACGGCTTGAAAATCCACCTCAGTAATTTGGGGCTACTGTAGCAATAGCAATAGCACTCAGACTTATATACCGCTTCACGGAGCTTTTAAAGCCCTCTCTAAGCAGTTTACAAAATCAGCCTCTTCCCCCCCAACAATCTGGATCCTCATTTTACCCAGCTCAGAAGGAGGGAAGGCTGAGTCATCTTGAGCCAGTCTAGATCAAACTCCTGGCAGTGAACAGAGTCAGCCAGCAATACTGCATTCTAACCACTGTACCACCATGGAAAGAAAGGAAGGACGGAAGGAAGGAAGGAAGGAAGGAGAAAATGGAGGGAGAGAAAGAAGAAAGGGAGGGAAGGAAGGAAGCAATAGCCCTTAGACTTATATACCGCTTCACAGTGCTTTACAGCCCTCTCTAAGTGGTTTACAGAGTCAGCCTCTTGCCCCCAAACAATCTGGGTCTTCATTTGACCCACCTCGGAAGGAGGGAAGGCTGAGTCAAGCTGGAGCCGGATCGAATTGCTGGCAGTGGGCAGAGTTAGCCTGCAATACTGCATTCTAACCACTGCGTCACCGTGGCTCTTGTAGCTTTTATCCTATGTCCAATAGGAACTGACCGATGAGCCACCTATAGACCTTACATTGACCTTTTTTCATTCAGGTGGCAAAACACCAACAGGAGCAGAACTTTCCTTCTGTCCCTGGAAAAAAAGCTATCCAATCGAAGAAACGATCAGAATGTAGACCGTTCAAAAACTCAAGTTCTCCTTACATGTCGAATCAGAGGGTGGGGTCTTTCCTTATGGTCACCCAGTCAGATTTGCAAAGCAAAGATGGTCTATATGGAGGCACATCCTTCAAAGGGCGGAGGAGAAGGACGACCATCCGCCAATGTGTCCCGTCGAACGTACCATTGTTGCAGTGGCGCACACAATCTTGAAAAACGGCCTGCCACTTCTGCTGCTCCTTGCCGGTCATCACGCAGAAGTAGTAATGGCGGGCGTAAGGATGCCAAAGAATGATGGGGAACTGGGTGGGACACTTGACGATGGATGCGTGGCTGGACTTGGATGGAGAAGCTGGAGGGGAAACAATGACAACAATGACACGGACACTGAATGAGCAACCCAGCCACCACTTGAGCACAGCAAAACCCGAGCGTGATGCTTGCAACAGGAGATCCGGATATTCCTGTTTGGTGCAGTCGAAGCACATGTGTGAGCCAGATGGGGATTCCAGACTGAACACCAATGGTAATTTCCCCAGGGACTCAGGAGCGAAGAGCAAGAAGCAAACACATCTGGCAGAACCAGGACTCTAACAAGGCAGGAGCCTCTCCTTCCACCAGAGGTTTGTCATGCATAACTCAAGGGGATGCCAAGTCCTGCTGTATTTCAGTGGAACAGTGGCCCACAACTGTTCTCCAGTTCCACGGAGAGAGTTTTTTTTCTGTGGACTGGAGGGTGCATGATTTTGTGTGTGCTGCCTGCATTTCACAGATGGGGCTGTGCTTGTTTGCGTGGCCCAGTTTCTGGCATGCCACGGCCCATTGCTTGTCCACAGACTCCTGCAAAAGGACTAGCCACAGAAGTCGTGGACAAGGGTGTAAGAAAAATGGTGGGATCTATTAGAAGAAGAGCACCCCGTCCTCTCCCTTTTTTCCAAGTTTTTTTTATTTTATTTATATACACACATCAGTGTGGGAACAGTGGGGCACCTGGGTATCATATATTTTGGTGCAAGTAAGAATAATAACATTAATCATATCTGTTGCATTTATCAAACGTACGTAATTCTAATGTTAATACACATATTTGTATTAAATTATACCCTTTCATTATTTAATTATTCAATGTTTCAATATATTATTCTAATGCCAATCGCAATATTGTTTCAACATACCTAATTCCATTATTCAATTTCTAATCTTCCCTCTAATTATTTTATATCATTATATAAAAATGGGTGTATTAATAATTTCCCCTCTCTTATTTCTATCTCCATTCTAATTTTTAATCATGCCACCATTATATTTTTAAAAAATCCTTTTTACCCCTCATCTCTTATCCACATTAATACTTTAATTCTTATTCGCTTTCATTTTAATACAAAAACAATAGTAATATCAATCATATTCATTACATTCATCAGGCTAGTGTAATTCTAACATTAATGCACCTATTTACATTAAGTTATGCTATTCCATTGTTTAGTTATTTCAATGTTTCAACATATTATTCCAATACCAATCACAATATTATTAAAACATACATAAACTAGCTTGATACCCGTGCTTCACTACGCAACTATGTGGTCAGGCTTAGTTTTTGGGGAGAAAAATAAGGACAAAAAATCTGTCTCTGCCTACCAGCATCCATCGGTATTCACCTGCCTAGCATCCTGTCAGTCTGTGAGAGAGTTGAGGGCTGTTTGGAAACTGAAACAGTATTTGCTGTGTGAGCAAGAAAGAGACAGCAAGGAGCCTGGGCGTGGCTTAGCTCAACTGTTTTGTACTAAAGCTGCTTGGTGCTCTGAAACTGAAAGTGAAATTCCTCTACTCTGCTTGTGTTTTGCATTTGGAATGGATTTCTTTTCTGGTGGGGAACGAGAGTAGAACTCCTTAGCATCAGAGCATGTTAATAAAAATAATATAGTAAATACTCTAAATGCTCTGATGGTCATTTGGAAAAATCCATTCTTAGTGAGCACCTAGAAGCCAGGAGGAACATAGGTGCCAAATTTCACATTTGTAGGCTTTACGGTTCTGGAGATTTTGTGATGATGCATGAGGGGCATTTCGCTTTTACATATACAGATAATAACACCATTCAATCTCTGACAGGATATTTGTCATTAAAGCAGGCTAAGTCAGGAGTCACCCCGGCCTGATCCGTCCACAGCATGCCAGAAACCGACCCACGCAAACAAGCAAAGGCCCATCCACAGGCAAAACCACAGCCCCTCCGTCCCGTGGAAAAACCGCTCTCCACGGAACCGATCCCTCGTGACCCAACAGGTTGGGGGAGTCGCTGCGCTAAGGCATCCAATACAGTTAAGTCCTCGACATACGACCACAACGGAGCCCAATTATTTCTGCTGCTAAGCAAGACAGCCATTGGGTGAGTTCTGCCCCGTTTTATAACCTGCCTCACCACAATGGTTAAGTGCACCGCTGCAGTTGTTCCAAGAGCGACATGGTTGTTCAGTGCATCTGGCTTCCCCATTGACTTTGCTGGACAGAAGGTCACCACAGGGGATCTACATGCCAGGGGCTGAGCACCTGGATTTTGATCATGTGACTCCGGGGATGCTGAAATGGTTGCAAGTGTGAAAAGTGGTCATAAGTCACTTTTTTCAGCACCGTGGTAAGTTCGAAACGAATGGTTGCAAGTCAAGGACTACCTGTATCAGGAAATCCAAAATTATGATGGATTGCTAGGAGGAGGAGATGACATCAAAGATCTTTCCTAATTGCCAACGATTCTCTGTTCCACCTTTCTATGCCAAATCTCCCAGCACAGCTCAGAGAGATTGATCTTCCTCATATTCCATTTCCTTCTTGGCGGACAGCCCTGAGAATTTTGGAAGCTCACATCTCCAGCTGCCTGGAGGGCCACTCGAGAAGTGTGTTTTATTTACTGACCATCCTTGACAGTTCCTTCCTGCAGGTCCTAAAGAGGCCTTCAGATAATCCAAGTGCAAGCAATTCCCTTTCAAGCGGGTAGCTGAAGAGGCGGGAACTGCGCCAACCCTTGTGAGAAGAGCTTCAACGAAACTCTTGGTTGGACCTCCTGAATTAAAAATCAGCCTTATTTGTTAAATGTCAGTATCCTGCCCAAGGAGCTGCTGATCCAGTTCTACAGAGGAATGATTGAGTCTGTCATCTGCACCTCTATAACTGTCTGGTTCAGCTCTGCAACCCAACAAGACAGACACAGACACCAGAGGGTAATTAAGACTGCAGAAAAAACAATGGCTACCCACCTGCCTTCCATGGAGGACCTGTATCCTGCACGAGTCAAAAAAGAGGGCTGTGAAAATATCTAGACCCCTCACATCCTGGACATAAACTGCTTCAACTCCTACCCTCAAAACGACGCTATAGAGTACTGCACACAGAACAACTAGACACAAGGGAGTTTCCGAATGCCATCCCTCTGCTAAACAAATAATTCCCTCAACACTGTCCAACCATTTACAAAGTCTGCACTACTATTACTATTAATCTTCTCATCACTCCTTATCACCCATCTCCTCCCACTTGTGACTGTTTCCTAGTATGATTTGATTGCTTATTTGTACCCTTCGACTATATTAAGTGTTATGATTCTCGATGGATGTATCTTTTCTTTTTATGTACACTGAGAGTATATGTACCAAGACAAATCCCTTGTGTGTCTAATCACACTTGGCCATTAAAGAATTCACTCACTCACTCACTCACTCACTCATCCTGTATCCCAGGCAGCTGGGATATACAAAGTAGAACTCACCTGTTAAGTTATTGCTGATCAATTCCAAATATTGGTCCAGGGAGGTGAGGATTTTGTAGCCAGCACTATTGATGAGAATTCGGGGCTGTAGACCTCTTTCATAGGCCTGGAGACAGGAACACATCAAAATATAATTTTCATGTGGTCAACATTCCTGCCACTAATGGCCTCCCTTAAAGCTATCATACTAATGGCCTCCCCTAGAGCTAACATACTTTATGGAATCTTGCCTTGATGTTCAAAGCAATTATGTCAAAAACCACCTACAAATTTTCAAGCTGTTGGAAAATTCCTTTTCAGGTCTTCATTTTCAGCGCCCTTGGCAAATTTACAATATTTCCTCCCAGTATTATGGATCTCTTCGATCTGCCATAGCTTCCCTAGCAGCCTGCATTTCTCCAGTGGCATAATAATATTTTTTTTTAAATTAGTATTTGTCCTGAGGTCTTCTCCTGGAACTGAATGACAGTGTGCAAACCCAAAAAGTGCATCCAGTTTTGGTCACCTCACTATAAAAAAGATGTTGAGACTCTAGAAAGAGGGCAGAGAAGAGCACCCAAGATGATGATGATGATGATGATGATGATGATTATTTATTTAGACTTGTATGCCGCCCTTCTCCCTAAGGACTCAGGGCGGCGAACATATAAAAAGAAATATATTTACAATAAAAAAATATTAAATAAATACAAGTCTATAAATTACTAAAAAGCATTAAAAACAATTAAAATTACAATAGTAAACAATACAATTAAAACAACCCACCCCGGGTCAATCCAGGCCGCCTGCTGAAACAGCCAAGTCTTCAGGTCTCACGAAAGGAGCGGAGATCAGGGGCCAAACGAAGATCCGCAGGAAGCTGATTCCATAGGGCGGGCGCCCCCACAGAAAAAGCCCTAGCCCTGGGAACCGCCAGCCGACAATGCCTAACCGACGGTATTCCCAGGAGGCCCTCCTGTGGGAGCGACGGGCGATCGGAGTGTGATGCTGGCAGGAGGCGTTCCCGCAAGTACCCTGGACCCAAGCCATTTAGGGCTTTATAATTTGTTACTAACACCTTGAAGGAGACCCGGAAGGCAACCGGCAACCAATGCAAGTCGCGCAGGAGGGGTGTAACATGGGAGTATCGGGATACCCTATCACTGCCCGCGCGGCCGCATTCTGCACCAGCTGCAACCTCCGAGTAATCCGCAAGGGTAGCCCCATGTAGAGAGCGTTGCAGTAGTCGATTCTGGAAGTGATGAGTGCATGAGTGACCGTTCGAAGGGCATCTCGGTTCAGGTAAGGGCAGAGCTGGTGAACCAGCCGAACCTGGGCAAAAGCCCCTCTGGCCACAGCCCCCACTTGCTCCTCCAGATTGAGCTGTGCATCCAGGAGGACACCCAGATTCCTCACCCTATCCACGGGGGGTAACACCTCCCCCCCCATGACCAAAGATGGCACATCCACTGAACACCGAGATGCCGGTAAGAACAGCCACTCAGTCTTGGCCGGGTTGAGCTGGAGTCTGTTACTCCCCATCCAGGCCTGCACCACCTCCAGGCACCGGGACATCACCGAGAGGGCATCACTGATCTGGTCTGGGGTGGAGATATACAGCTGGGTATCATCTGCATATTGATGATACCTCACCCCAAAACCATGGATGATCTCGCCCAGGGGACTGGAGGCTGAAACATACGATGAACGGTTGCAGCAACTGGGCTTGGCTGGTCTAGGGAAGAGAAGGACCAGGGGAGACAGGAGAGCAGTGTGGATGAAGAGTCTCCATAGACACTTGGTTCTTCTCCTTCTCCATCCATCAAGCAACCCAAGCTAGCTTTGACAAAACAATCCACAACCTCACCAGTTTGTTCTCATAGAGCACCAGCCCGTAATTGAGCGGTATGACGCTGAAACGATTCCTCCATTTCTTGTTTTCTTCGATGTATTGGAAGAGGTTCCCTGAGAAGATGATCCGGTCCTCCATAGGTACCTTGGGATACACAAGGAAGGAGAAACACCATGAGCTGGAGAAGACATTCTCTGGACACTTTTGAATGACTTTGGGCGACCTTGACACACTACAAGCAGTCCTTGATTCTTGAACATTCGCTTATCAAGTTACCAGAATGCTGGAAAAACGTTATTTATGTCTGGTCCTCACGTTTAAGACAGCTGCAGCTTCCCTGACCATGATTCAGACACTTGGCAACTGTTCCACATTTATGACGGTCGCATTGTCCTGAAGCTACATGTGTGAGCTTCCCAGCTGGCTTTGACAAGCAACGTCAACGGGGAATAGAATAACTGTACTGTCACTTTGAATGTACAGTAATTGGCATGCATTAAAAATGAAATTTCATTGCATACAGCTCTTAAAAGGGTCACCACCACATAAACATGAAGAAGAAGACAGAAGTCAGACAGAAGCCAGCAGGGAAGAGCAGAAGTCACGTGATGTCTCATGGAATGACTGTACTGCTTAGCCACAAATTTTCTGGTCCTACTGCAGTTGTGAGTTGAGGACAACCTGTATAGAGACGCTTAAAATGAAGGCAGTCATGGCTTCTCATGATCCTTTTCTTTCAGAAGAGAACAAAGAAAGAGTTACTTTTTTTGAGTGCCTTTTGTAATGTTGCACTTTTGTTTTGGGTTTGGTTTATTTTAAGTGAATCTATCTTGAGGTATCAGCCTTTGCCAAGGGGTATACATGCTGTTTCAAACTCCTTCCTACTGATATCACCAAAGAAATCCAGACTGTAACTTCCACTACTTAAAAAGGCAATGTAAACATTAAAGCCGCAAACAGGGAAGAAAACTTTTAACAATCAAAAGCCAAAACGAAGGCAGTTGTGTTAGAAAGGGGAGAGGGGGAACGGAGTCAAAATCCAAATCATCTGCAAATATTGGGACAGCTCAAAGATCACAAAAATGATCAAGCACAACTCAAAAATAGCATTGCCCAGTGAGGGAAAAGAAAATTGGGAGAATCTCAAATATTTGCAGAGTTTCGTCAGTCCTGGGACAGATTAATAAGCAGATTAGAAATAAAGGGGGGAAAAACCTGAGCCCTCAAAATATGCTCTGTTTTAGCTTGCATATGTCAGCAGAGGCTGACGAAAGCTTAGTAAGTACAATTAATATAATTTTTAGTTCCGCAGATCGCAGGATGTCTGTTTCTTCTTTTATATACATACATACATGCATACATACATACATACATACACACACACACACACACACAGAGTGCAGAAAAAAATGACTTGTGTCCGTTTTTCACACTTACAACCATTGCAGCACCCCAATGGTCACGTAACTAAATTCAGGCGCTTTGACTCATGTTTATCATCATCTTCTTTTAACGACCCCATAATCCCTTGCGGACTGGAGTCTGGGCAACTGAATGGAGCTAGCAGAGTGTTTTAATGGCCGGATGCCCTTCCTGTCGCCAATGTGGAGTTTTGTTCAGCAGATATGTTCTCAGTGTGCCCAGAGAGAGAAATATCTGCCTCTACCCAGGATTGAACTCACAGCCTCCTGACTGCGAGGCGAGAGCTCCGCCACTAGGCCATCGCACCACTCTGCCTGGACTCATATTTATGATGGTTGCAATGTCCCGGGTTCATGGGATTCCCTTTTGCGACCGTCACAGTCTCATCACAGTCTTGCTCTTATGATGGTAAGAAGTCCGGGGGGATTTGTGACCTTGCCAACTGCCTTCGGACATGCAGAATAAATGAGTATGGGATTCTCTTAACAGCTTCAGTGATTCACAACCCTGGCCAAAAAGGTTGCAGAATCAAGTGCAGCTCCCCACAAAACCACCTTGCTTAGCGACAAAAATTCTCATCTGAATTGTGGTCATAGATTGAGATTACCTGTACTGGGGACAAGTGCTATTGCACAGAAAGGGGGAAAGATGTACAGGTATCTCACTTAAATCAGTGGTGCCTGTTCTGACCAGGTCTTCCTGAGACAGTAACAATCACATGCTACTCCCAAATATCTTTTTTTTTATTTCAACGGCTGTGAATTATATGCATTCACAGCCCGTAATGAGTCCCAAACAGTTTGTGAATAGTCCCACAGAAGTCTCCCACAGTCCTTCGGGATAAGGCTGATCAGCACCCACCTTTATCTCCCTTGAAATGCTGCCAACGACTAAATTGCCAATTAGCTGCACAAGGCCAAACGAAGCATAAAGTCAACATGGAGCCCCAGAGTTTAAACTGACCAGAATGAACAAAGTTGCTTCCTGCAAAGGCTCATGTCCCTTTGCTCCTCCTTTATGTCTTATGGAGGGGCCAATCACCTCCAAGCCTTACTCCCAAATTGCCCCTTTTGTCTTAACTGTTCTTGCCTTCTGGCAGCTCTGTGCAAGCGCGCACTGGGAATAGGCTCCCCCCGTTCCTCTGCCTCGCTGATGTCAGATTCTGAAGGCTCCGGAGTCAGCACATAACTCCCAGATGGCCCTGTGTCGGATGCAGATCCCTTGTCCGAGCCCTCCCCAGACTCCTGGACTGGCCCATGTTCCTCCCCACTGTCCGACTCTGTTGCCAGCTCCGCAGGCCGCTGGGGGACCATAACAGTGCCCAATCTTTGCGGGAAGGGAACTGGGCCATACGAACAGCGGCCCAGTTCCGAACAGACAATGGTCCGGTAGTGGGCTGCTGCCCATAGGTTGGGGACCCCAAAACTGAGCCCTGAAAATATCCAATGTTCTATTTTAGAGCCTAAAACTTCTGTTTTGGAGCAATGTCTGTTTGTCACTATTAGTGTAATATGCTGTAGGCCTATCTGCCCCAAAGGCCTGGGGGGATTCTTCCCACCCACTTCAGGATGAGATGCGGCTAGAAAATGGAGCATCCCTCTTGATTAAAAACTCGGGGCAGACGGAAGCCTGCACGCCCATCTACATCTGGGCGTCTCCTGGTCCTTGGCAGACAGGCCGAGTTGCAATTAAGCACTTACCCTGTTTACATTTGCAAGAAAGAGTAAAGATCAGCTGTGGAGAATAATCACTGCCTGTTATTTTTTCCTTCCTTTTTGTTTTTTTGAGGGAAGGAGGGGGAATGAACCGGCCGACAATACAAACAACGGAACAACAAAGTCTGTTTGGCCAGCTCTAATTTCAACCCAGCCCAGGCGCACACAAGACCACCTTCTGTGCCCTGGTTGAAGAACCCAGCCTTATTTAAGTTTACAATGCCTTGAACCTGCTCCCTTGACCATAAGAAAAACTGGATAGGGGGTGATTAGGAAACCCCCAGAAGCTGTAGACTAGATTGAGGGGAAAAACTGGCCTTGGTGGCTCAGGCTGTAAAATGCCTGCACTTAAGATCCAGCTGCCTACAATTAATGTAGGCTCGAATCCCACCAGGCTCAAGGTTGACTCAGCCTTCCATCCTCTCGGGGTAGGTAAATTGAGGACCCAAGATTGTTGGGGGCAATTAGCTGACCTTGTAAAAATGCCACTTAGTAATAAGCAGGCATATACAATGGAATGAAGGCTATTGCCGAGCACACTGGGTTGTATCCCAAAAAATTGTAAGCCGCCCTGAGTCTTCGGAGAAGGGCGGGATATAAATGTAATTAAAAATAAAAAATAAAAATAAATAAAACCAATCTGAGAGCCAGTTTGTTTAGTGATTGAGGCACCAGGCTAGGAACTAGGAGACAGTGAGTTCTAGTCCCTCCTTAGCCATGAAAGCTCACTTTGAGTTCTAGCACCACCTCAGGCATGAAAGTAAGTTGGGTGACTTTGAATCAATCACCAGGAGACGGTGAGTTCTATTCTGCCTTAGCCATGAAAACGGCTGGGTGACTTCAGGCCAGTCCCTCTCTCTCAGCCAGTCCACCTCACAGGGTTGTTGTTATGGGAAAAATAGGAGGAGGAGAAATGTATATTGGGTATGTCCACCACTTCAAATTATTTGTACAAATAATAAAGGCAGGATACAAATAAATAAAGGGAAACAAATCTCAGGAAACCACTTCTGTTTCATTGCTGAAAATAACCACATAGAAACTCCCAGATGCTCAGCAGGAGCTGAGCTAAACCTGCCACCTCATTTAAATCCCATCTCATAATCAGCTCTAAAGCAGAATTATTCCACTCATTTGCTGGGTTCCCCCAATACTGAACTGTGAGCCAACCAAAAAAGTTAAGTTTATTTGAAGTGCAAAACTATTCTAAAACACAGGATAGGTAAAGCTTCCCCTGGTGCATCCGTGCTAGTGGTTTCTGGCTCTAGGGGGCAGCGCTCATCTCTGTTACAAAGCCAGTGCTGTCTGAAGACATCTCCGTGGTCATGTGGCCGGCATGACGAAACGCCTTCGAAGGCGCCCAGAGGAATGCTGTTCCCTTCCCACCAAAGGGTCCCTATTTTTCTACTTGCATTTTTTACATGCTTTCGAACTGCTAGGTTGGCAGAAGCTGGGACCAGTAACGGGAGCTCACTCCATGACACAGCGCAAAGGATTCGAACTGCTGACCTTTCTGATCGACAAGCCACTTAGCCACTGAGCCACTGCGTCCTTTAAAACACAGGTTAACTCTACCAAACTCAATAGGTTGTGTGAACGCTGCCGTTTTCAGCAACCCGGATTAAGCCATTCTTTCCCCCTTGTGCATCTCTTCCACCCTCCCTCTGTTTTGCCTCCTAGCCACCCGTGTTCCTCCCGTCTGTACCCTCACATGCCTGTCCTCTCTCTCAGAAGGCCCTAAGGACAATGTCTCTGATCATTATCGGAAAGACACGATCACCTCCCTCTCGTATGACACAACTTGGGATGCCTCCAAACCCTTCCTTCTCTACCCGAGGACTTCCCTGAGGAACCTTCATGAAGAAGAAGAACTAGATATTTTTCTGGAGAGCGGGCAGCTTTAGGACCTATTTCTCAACAGGTTGCCCGAGGTTGTGTCAAATCTGACTTACCTTGCGATGCAATAATTGGGCTTGGGGAGCCGTTCCTCCTTCGATCTCAAAGCGGACACTGTTAAACAGGGCAAGGCCATATTGTTCCTGGTAGAATTGGCTAAACTCTGTGAGGATCTTCTCTGTCTTCCCTGCAAAGAGAGAAGGAAAATCTACATGAGAAGGGACGGAAGCTTGAGGTCAACGTGTAAGTCATACACACACCAGTCTAAGCAAATCTGGCCACCCTTGTCTGGAGTTGGAAGCCAAGCAAGCTGAGAGTTGACCAGTAACTGGAACAAAGAACTTCAATCAATCAATCAATCAATCAATCAGAATAGAGCTGGAAGGGGCCTTGGGGGTCTTCTGGTCCAACCCTCTGCTGAAGCAGGAGACCCTCTATCATTCCAGACAAGTGGCTGTTCTGTCTCTTTAAAAACCTCCATTGATGAAGCACCCACAACTTCTGGAAGCAAGCCAAATCATCTCAAGGACTTAGTTAAGTCTCAAGGCTGACTCAGCCTTCCCTCCTTCCGAGGTGGGTAGAACGAGGACCCAGATTACTGGGGGGCCAGAGGCTGACTCTGTAAACCGCTTAGAGAAGCCTGGGAAGCGGTATATAAGTCTAAGTGCTCTGGCTATTGCAAAGGATCAATTCTCAACTACTACTAGGTGCCGGGAGCTATAGTTCAGAACATTGAGAGAAGACAGGTCACACCCTGAATGCAAACAATGCCCAGGCACCCGCAGACATGAAATCATGATGACTCCTCAGGGGTCACTTCTGCTTGCAGAGATTCCAGCTTACTCACTCCTTCCATGGCCACCAACTGCCCCTCACCCCACCCCCTTGCAGGAGAAAGAGCGAAGGCTGCATTCCTAACTCAACACTGCAAAGGGCGCAGTGCTTGGTTCAAAAGAGAAGAAATAGTTTCGAGAAATGTCACAATCCACTTCCAGGCCCGGTAGGGCAAAGCAGGAAAAATGTTGGAGGAAAACGAGGGACTCAGATGGCCTCCTTGCACCTCTGGCCAGAAGGCAAAAGCAACCTCAGAACAGCTGTTCCCTGCCCAGCATCCTGGCTTAAGATCCAAAAAGAGTAAAGAATGAGGAAGTATATCGATCTCAGGAGTTTGATTTCCCTGCACCCAATTAAATGACCCCTTAAACCACCCTGGGTTGTATGAGCTAATGGCAAAACTATGGACCCAGAAATGTTACGCTGATACATCGACGAGCTTGCTTTAAGCCAACCGTGTCCACCCGATCCATTGTCATAAAATTTGGCATCAGGGTTTGTTTGCTTAAATGACAAGAGATTGGGGAGTGGCGCTTTCTTAATCTCAAAACTTGTGCTTGTCTTCGGATAGACAGATATCTGAATGGATTTAACTTAGAACAATTCAATCAGTGGAACGACTTGCCTCCAGAAGCTGTGAATGCTCCAAGTTGTTAAGAAGAGACTGGAAAACCATTTGCCTGGAATGGTATAGGGTTTCCTGCCTGAGCAGGGGGTTGGACTAGAAGACCTCCAAGGTCCCTTCCAACAAATCTGTTCTGTTCTGTTCTGTTCTGCTCTGCATTCTATTCTATTCTATTCTATTCTATTCTATTCTAATTCTAATTCTTATTCTATTCTTATCCTTATTCTACTCTGCTCTCTTCTAGTTTCTATTCTATTCTATTCTGTCTTCTATTTTCTCTCCTCTCCTCTAGATGCCTCCAATAATGTATGGGAAACTGCTTGCTATTCCTTGGGACTTTTTAATCATAGGAGGAGTTTTGTTACTCTGTGGTAGCAAAGTATCAGAAGGACTTTTCCAACTAACAGATGATATTAAAAGGCTGAAGCTTTTGTGAGTTGCAGACTCAATTCTAGAGTGGCTGGATTGATTTGGGGGCGGGGGGTTTCCTGTCATTTCCTTGCCTAAATATGATGTCATCTCTCTTATCTAGCAAACATTCTCATTGAAAGCAAGCCTGAATACATCCAATTAGATTAACAGCACCTCTTTTTGACAGTGTCTCCTCAGGGGTCCACAGATCAAAGTGTTTATCTTCTGGAGTCCTTCATGCCCCAAGCTTACCACAACTGATAATGTTACCTAGTTGGATAATGAAAGGTCTGCAAGAAAACCACCAAGCTCAGAGAGCACCAAGGACCCCACAGTTCAACCCTGAGCTACAAACATTCTCTTCTCTTGGGATATATATCCTTCCTTTCTCCCCTGCTTTCTTCTGTGAAGGGCAATGAGATGCTCCAAGTAAGAAGGGAAGGGGCAGGAAAGCTGATGCAACCCCTTCCTCCAATCCAAAGGAGGACCCACCTCAAGACCTAGGCAAATCAAGCTGCAAACTACACCAATCTTCTTCCCTCTTCTTTCCACAGGTAGGCCTCCACACTTTCAACACCTCTGAACTCAGCTAGCAGGTTTTTTCAGAGAGGGGAGGTTACCAACTGAAGGCCAAAAATTTTCCTTCCTTTTTCTTTTTCTCCTTCCTTCCTTCCTTCCTGCCTGCCTATTTGTCTCTCTTTTTCTTTCTTTCTTTTCTCCCTCCCTCTCAAAAAAAGAACAGTCATGCGAAAATGAACACACTCTTTAAATAGATACTGAGGCAGTATAATACAATCAGCTGATCTGATAGAAAGCAGTAAGATATGAAGGGAAAAAATGCTATCTAACTGACTGGTGGTAATAGATTAGGAGCCAGTTCTAAGCAAAGTGGAGGAAAAACTCATTTTCGCCCAATCTCGATTAACCAGCCCTCAAAGGTTCCCCAAACAACATGCCATTTCCAAGAACTGTACATCAGACAAAAAAAATCCTCTTCCTTAAAAGAAAACACTACTTATGTTTAAACCACACCGGCATTTTCCCCCAAACCCTAATTTCCCACAGCTCCAATCTGAGGTTTTTTGTCAGCTTGCCTGATGGATGAGTTGTAGAAATGCAGACATTTTCATATTCGCTGGGCAGAACTTCATGAAATTAAACTAATAGGGACTATCCACCTCCCCCTCTCCCCCCAAAACAGCCCCTTTTGTCCCCCCCCCCAATTTGATTCTGCAACCAAACAAGACAGACACAGACTTCAACAGATAACTAGAACTTCAACAGATAATTAGCATCTTATTTTCAGGGAAACACAGGCATCATTGTCTCTTTTACCTGTTCATCTTCCATTTTTAAGCTTAGTAGAAAGTTATACAATTTCTTTATCAACTTTTCATCTATCCCTAACATTATTTGATCAAATATTGTAAGCCCATTTTTGACCCGCAGGAGAAAACAAACAATTAAACAAAAAAACCAAAACAAAACCCAGCACTGGATCCGAAAATAAAACCCACCTTTTGCACTTGTACGTGAATTCCCCGCTGGGAACGTGGTAAAGCATCACTCCCCCAAGAGGTAGTTAAGTCTTTCAATTTTAGTCAATGATTAGCCAGGTTCTAATCGGACAGCAATTAACTCTGGTTGAGTGGAAACTAGGAAGCAAGAAATAGGCCAGACATTTGGCATTCTGCAAAACGCCAAGTTCCCTCCTTAAGGCACACACAAACACACTGAGCAAAGACTGTTATCTCCACCCTAACCCTTCAGTTTATACACTTATCAACGGTTTTATGAGCAGTCGGAAGCAGTTTTCCATCTTGGGGCAAACACAGCTGCACAAAACGGACATGGAGTCCTTCCTGGACTCCCGAGGCTGCCCCACTTCCGTGAGCAAACAACCGAGGAAGGTGGCATACCAGCCCACCCTTGGCTCCAGAGGCTGGTCAATTCGATTCTCCGTGAGGACTATGGATGAGGGTCTCTCTCTCTCTCTCTTTCCCAGAGACTCGGCCCAATGCCGCTGCACACTCAGATTCAGCCTGCAATTAAACCTCAGGATGAGCTCTCAGGACATAGAAGCCTAAGGCTGGAAGGGACCTTGGAGGTCTACTAGTCCAGCCCCTTGCTCAAGGCAGGAGAATGTATAGCATCCCAGTCAAAGGTTGTCTGGTGTATTTTTGAAAACCTCCAATGATGGAGAACCCACAACCCCAGGAGGCAAGGTGTCCATCTGCCCGCCCATCCATCCATCCATCCATCCATCCATCCATCCATCCATCCATCCATCCTCTTCTACCTACATACCTATCCATCCATCATCTCCCTCATGTCTGTCCGTCTGTCTGTCCCCCACCCACCCACCCACCCACCCACCATCTCTCTCATCTACCTACCTACCTACTTACCTATCTGGATATTTGGAAATTTTGAAGGAATAGCCCCCACTCTCAATGTTAAGTGTGCAATTTGATGCACACTCCATTAGTCCCACTATAGATTGCTTCACAGTGCTTTTACAGCCCTCTCTAGCAGTTTACAGAGTCAGCCTCTTGCCCCCAACAATCTGGGTCCTCATCTGACCCACCTCGGAAGGATGGAAGGCTGAGTCAACCTGGAGCCAGTCAGGATCAAACTGCTGGCAGTGGGCAGAATCAGCCTGCAATTCTGCATTCTAACCACTGTGCCACCACAGCTCTTAAGATTATCCTTATTATTCTGAAGTTAAATATCCAAACTTTGTTTGTCAGTGTTACCCAGGATGTTATTTATGAAGGAAAAACCAAGCACTTCCCTTGTTCTCGGCCCTGCAAAGGTCCCAGGGCAAGGGATGAAACTGTGGACCAGATAAAGACACCCAAAACAACCTGTTTGACAGGTGTATGGTCAGCCCTTCCTCTCCTCCACCTCTCAGCCGCACCTTTTTTGAGTCACCGAGAGTATTAATTGTCCATTGTCTCAGGTGCCTTCAGATTTCTCCATCCTTTCTCAAATCCTGCCCATGATCTCCCAGGAGATAACCAACCCAGCAACAAACTTTCAGAAATAATGGTTTCCGATTCATGTGGTGGAGACTTTTGGCGAAGATGCCATCTATGGATAACGCTCACCAGGAACAGAGTTTGAGAACATCCAGTCTCAATGCTTTTCATCAACTTGGCCTGTCTTCACTGAAAATAGTGGTTAGCAAAATTGGGCTAGATAACCATTGGTCCAATTTAGTACAAGACCCCTTTCATAAAAAGGATGGACCAACCTGAAAATGTTCATTGGGGACTTGGACCAAAAAAGTCAAATGCTCAAAGGAGACATGGCCAAGGCATCCAATCAAAAGGATCTCCTGAGATAAGAAACATTGTACAGACCTTGCCTGATAGCATGATGTTAGGCAGCTTCCAGAATTTATTTATTTATTTATTTTATTTATGAGACTTATATGCTGCCCTATCTCCCTGAGGACTCAGGGAAGCTTACAATAAAAAAAACCAATAATACAAATATTAAAAAGCTATTAAACACAAAGTCTCATGAGACCGTTAAAATTTAAAACTACAACTAAAAACCCTCCCCCTCCCCACATCGGTCGGGGTAGGCTAGTTGGAACAGCCATGTTTTTAGGCCACGGAGGAAGGATCGGAGGTCAGGGGCCAGCCGGAGCTCCAGGGGCAGCTGGTTCCATAGGGTGGGTGCTCCCACAGAGAAGGCCCTACCCCTGGGGGCCTTGAATTTTACTGATGGATATCTCATGAAGCACTGCTAATTTAGTAATGATGTGGGTGGATTCCAGATCCTCATTGGGATCCTTACCCACTTTTGAGTCTTGGCTCAGCTGGAAGGAAGCTGTTGATTCAAGAAGGCAAAAAAATAAGAATAAAAGAGTTGGAAGGAACCTTGTAGGTCATCTAGTCCAACCCCTACCCAAGCAGGAGACCCTATGCCATATCAGACAAATGGCTGTCCAGTCTCTTCTTGAAAACCTCCAGCGAGAGGACACACACAGCTTCTGGAGGCAAGCCATTCCACTGGTTAATTGTTGTCACTGTCAGGAGATTCTCCTTAGTTCCAGGTTGCTTCTCTCCTTGATGAGTTTCCATCCGTTGCTTCTTCTCCTGCCTTCAGGGGCTCTGAAGAAGAATAGGTTGATTCACTCTTCTTTGTGGTAGCTCTTGCTTTTGACGTGGATTACTGCCTTGTCGTGGCGAGGGGCCTTGTGTTAACTCAATGAAGCTATGAGCTATGCCGTGCAGGGCCACCCAAGACGGACAGGTCATAGCAGAGACAAAATATGATCCACTGGCAAAGGAAATGGCAACCTACTCCAGTATCTTTGCCATGAAAACTCCATGGATCGTACCAAAAGGCAAAAAGATACGACACTGGAAGAGGAGCCCCGCAGGTCGGAAGGTGTAGGGGATGGCAGAGGAGGAGGGGGCTGGAGGGAGTCCCTGAAGCAGTTGGCATGAGCTTAAATAGACTCAGGGGGATGGTAGAGGACAAGAAGGCCTGGAGGAACGTTGTCCATGGGGTCGCGATGGGTTGGACTTCACAACTTCACAATTAACAACAACAACACTCTATACTTTTGGTGGCCACGTGCAGCCACAGGCCTGGGATTTCACCCATTTGCATAAGCTGAAAACCACAATATGGACGCCAGGAAGGTCTGGACTCACACACTGAACTGGAAACAAAGCCAGCAATCCAATTCCCGGGCACTGTTTTCTGTTGCAAAACGAAGCAACCATCCTTGGTTGTCCCAAGACAGGGAGGGGGGGATGTTTTGTTAACCTACGAAACCATGTTATGCTCATGGTCTTCACCTCTACCCAGGCTTTCCAAGACGGCCCATGTTTGTCAAAATTGGGAATAACCAGGATGCTGGAATGTTTGGCATTTCCTGTCAAACAAGATTTGTCAGGATATTTCCTCCAAGCAGGCTGCCACACTCTCAGAGCAGCCTGAGAAATTACACACCCCGCCCCGGCAATTAGACCTTCCTCTCCAGCTTCATCTGATGTTTGGGACAGGGGTGGGGGAACGGCGTGGCCCTCTGAAGCTGCAGAGCCACCTCAGACGGTGGCGTGTCTTGCCTAAATTTGCGTTGCAAATACCACAAATGTTTTCGGAGGCATTCAGCGCCAGCAAAACACAAATGTCAGGGAACGCCCGGCCCTTCCAGTCGCCTGCTGAGTTGGAGCAGGTTCCTCTCTCTGATCCCTCCTTCTGAGACAGGTTCCACTGCTTTCCAGCTGAGAAGATCCCAGAAGAAGGCCAGGCAGGAAGTCCCTGACTTACAGCCCATCTGTTTAGCGACCGTTCAAAGTTACAACGGCACTGAAAAAAAGGGCTGATAGGACGTTTGTTTTTCACACTTAGGACCGTTGCAGCACCCATGTTTTTTGGAAGCCCTTTCCCACAAAGATCATTTCTACCCCTGAAAAATAACCTGATCCCTGTTCCTGTGTGTTTCAGAAGCTCCATTTCCGGAGGGGGGGGGAGGAGAGACAGGGAGGGAGAGAAAGAAAAAGAGAGTGGGGAGGGGGAGAGAGAGGAAAGGAGGGAGCGAGAAAGAGAGGGAGAAAGGAGACAGTGGGAGAGAAGGAGAGAGAGAAGAAAAGAGACAGAGGGAGGGAGGGAGGGAGGGAGAGAGAGGGTGGGATTGCGAGAGAGCATTCTGTTCAGGAATCAGTTGTGCAATACAGGAGGCGAACGTCAAGCTTTCGGTTGGGGCAATCATGGCACAGAGCCACACTTGATGCAGATCTGTGGGAAAAGAATGCCTTGGCTCAGCCAAGGCACTTAAGAATGATCTCCGATAGCTGCAATTCAAACAGCCCTTGATATCATTCACGCAGCCGACACCGTGTAGCCTGCCTCCTATCGTATCTGCCCGGCTGGCTCGATCCGGCACGCTTGGTGTGCTCCAGGAACCATCAACACAGAAATTCCCCCGAGCGGGAGAAGAATGAACCAGTGGGAATGAACACCTCCAGACACTGTGGGTGCTCCAACACTTTTAAAGTTTTGTTAAAAGAAGAGACTGGACAGCCCATTTGTCTGAAACAGTGTAGGGTCTCGTGCAGGGGGGTTGGACTAGAAGACCTCCAGGGCCCCTTCCAACTCGGTTATTTTGTTACGATCAAGTGGAAGCCTGGAAGTGAGTCAGCTCTGCAGCAGCAGCAGCTGGAAGGAGGCTTCTCCCCAGCCCCCAGATCTAAGCAGCCCCTACCCGACTGGTATTTTGAAAGGCTCTGAAGGTTTGGCTCTGCGCCCAGATCATTTGCAAGAACAATTAAAAGTTCCCCTTTCTTCCTTTCCTTGTTCCTGGGTTTGTTTTCTTGGCCATCTACCACTGTTCCGTTGTGTTGTTTTTGTGGGCTTCCTTGGTATTGTTTTTGTTTAAAAAAAAATCTTTGTTAAACATTTTTCAACATTTACACCACATTTCCATTTTTGACAGTGCTTCAGAGTCGGCATCTCTCCTATTTACATAGTAATACTTTCATGTTTCTTTTTCAATTTCTGATATATTTCTCTAATATTCTTACATTTATATTTACCTTTTTATAATTACTTATATATATGTTTCCTGCTACTCTTAAGTAGTTTTTATACATGTTCTTTACCTTTAACCTCTAGCCACTCATACCATACACCCAAATCTTAGAATATTCTGTTTCCTCCTTGTCTTTTATTTTAACTCCATCGTTAATTTATCCATCTCTGCACATTCAAGCACTTTTTTTAATCACCATATCTTCTGTAGGAATATGAGTCTGTTTCCAATGTTGTGCGAAAACCATTCTCGCCGCCGTCATTATATGGAGTATGATATACTGTTTTTTTTAACTTAAATTGTCTTTTATTGTACCTAATAGGAATAGTGCCAGTTTCAAGTCAATTTTTTCCTTAGTAATTTCCTCGAGCCATTTCTTTATCTTCATCCAATACTTCTTTGCTTCTTGTCACGTGCACCACATGTGGAAAAATGTTCCTTGTTTATGTTTGCACCTCCAACATGCTGCCGATCTATTAGGGTACATTTTCACTAATCTTGCTGGGAGTAAGTGCCAGTGGTAGAACATTTTGTATAGGTTCTCCTTATATGATGCCACCATTGTTAATTTATAATTCTTTTCCCATGTGACTTGTTTTTAAAAGCCTTTAACAGTTTGCAAACCGTCCAGAGTTGCTGGGTGTCAGCAGCATTTAATGAAAGAAAGGAACAGTGACATACGGTAGATAGTTGTGTTCCAATATTTCAGGAGTTGCCCCAACGAAGACGGGGTCCACCTCTTCTCCAGCGCACCAGAAGGCAGGGGGTCTCCTGCTTGAGCAGAGGGTTGGACTAGAAGACCTCCAAGGTCCCTTCCAACTCGTGTTATTCTGTTATATATAATAAATTGTGATGATGCTCTAGAATATCCAGCTTTGTGGCTGATTCTGGGCAGTCATTTTTTTTCAGCCTAGTCTACCTGGCAGGGCTGTTGTTATAGGAATAAAATTGGGTGAGGGGGAGGACCAGGTACTCTGCCTTCAGCTTTTGTATGAAAGAGTTGAGAGAGAATCAAAAGGAACAAAAATCAACTTGCTAATTGCTAACTGTCAACATTTACTGATAAAGCCAGGGCAATGTCCCAGAATTAATTCCCGTTCAAGGTGCAAACATTCATTCAGATCCAAACTGCCGATAAAACTACACAGTTGTACTTTATGGCTAACAGTCTACACACAGGAAGTCCTCGACTTACAAGTTTCCTTTAGTGACTGTTCAAAGTTACAACAGCACTGGAAAAAAAACCCAACTTGGTATCGTTTTTCACCTTTACAACTGTTGTGGCACCTGTGGCCACATGATCAAAATTCATGTCTCCAAATGGTTACAGGAACTGGGCTTGGCTAGTCTAGGGAAGGACCAGGGGAGACAGGAGAGCAGTCTTCCAATATTTGAGGGGCTGCCACAGAGAGGAGGATGGGGTCAAGTTATTTTCCAAAGCACCTGAAGGCCAGAGAAGGAAGAATGGATGGATACTGAACAAGGAGAGATTCAACCTGGAAATAAGAAGACATTTTCTGACAGTGAGACCAATCAATCAATGGAACAGTTTGCCTTTGGAAGTGGTGGGAGCTTCATCACTTTCAAGAAGAGACTGGACTGCCATTTGTCAGAAATGGTGAAGGGTCTCCTGCATGGGCGGAGTGGGATTGGACTAGATGACCTACAAGGTCCCTCCCAATTCTGTTAATCTGAATCTGAATTATGGTCAAGAAGTTGGCTTGTTCTAACAAGAGAATCAGGACAATACCCAGTTCAGAATCAGGCTGCCACCAGTTGAGCCATCTTGATTTGCTTTAACAATAATTTGTTGAAGGAACCATGGTGGCTCTGAAGGCCAGCTTCATCCATCCACAGAGGCTGCATTCATGAGTTAGACTAAGGCAGAAATAAAGTGACTACCAGGCAGAAGCAAGTAGCTGGTTCCTGCTATTTGCTTCTCACTTTCCTGAGAAAAAATATTTTCCTAGAAATAGCCCTCCTTGCTAAATGTCAAGTTTAGCAACACATCACCAAGAACCTACATGAATATCTTCCCAATCTCCATTTATTTCTATGAGTTTCAGCATCTCCAAGAGTGGATTTGATTTAAATCGAGTCGATTTAAATCACTAGTAAAAAGGCTTCATTTAAATCAACTCGATTTAAATCGCAATTTTTCAAGAGCAACTGTCATCTCTGTCCCGCAGCAGCTCCTCCTCCAGCCCACTGTTGACTCACCGACAGTCCCAAGACTGCAGAATAGACAGCCTCGTGCTACATAACTAAGCCCCATTTCATGCTGAATAAACTAAATTATTAATGTACCTTCAATAGAAAACTATCTTTAGATAGATTTTTTACTCCAAAGGCATTTTATGAAAATCAACGTGATAAAAATAAAAAAAAATCCAATTTAAATTTTAAAAAATCCAATTTTTCTTAATTTTTATTTTTAAAAAATCAGCGATTTTTATCCACCATGATCTCCAAAGACACTATGAGGTCAGGGGTGGGATTCTATTGGTTCGGCCTGGTTCGGGCAAATCAGTAGCTCCGAAGATCAGCTGAGAGCGAGACGGTTCACGCTGAAGGTCAAGGCATTTCCTTTGTTCCCCCCCACAATCAGCTGTTTTCCGAAGATCAGCTGTGCCGCACGATTTAGATTAGCTAGAAAGCAGGAAATCGTTGGATTTCTTGCTTTCTAGCTAATCTAAATCGTGCGGTACAGCTGATTCCCCCCCCCTCGCTGTTGTACTGCTTCGCCCAGGAGGCTTCCCTGAGACCCAGTAGGGAAAAAAAAACCCCACGCCCACCCAGTCACACCCAGTCCTTTCTCCCCAAAATATTTTCTTGGCTTTAGCAGCCCCAGACATAAACGGGACTCTTAACTAAGCTTTGGATGATTTGGCCAGTAACCAATGCCAATGCAAACACACGCAGGCCCCAAAGGCTTGAATTGAATAGAGAGACGCTTCCTTCCTTCCTCTCCCCAACTTGATCTCAACCTGGAGAGGACATACTTGGGGTGGATGTAGGCTGGCTGATAAGGCTGGAAGAGACCTTGGAGGACTTCTCATCCAACCCCGCTGCTCAAGGCAGGAACCTCACACCATCCCAGTCAAATGGGGGCCTGGTCTTTGAACACCTCTGGCGGTGGCACATCCACCCCTCCAGCAGGCCAGCTATCCCATTGCTTAATGTTTGTCACTGTCAGGAAATTTCTCCTTGGTTCTAGGCTGGATCTCCCCTCAAGAAAGCTTCATTACTTCTTGTAATAAGAAGAAGAATCCATTACTTCTTGTCCTGCCCTCCGGTACCCCAGAGAACAAGTGAAGTTCCTAGATCTTCAGAGCGAGCCAAACAGACGTGTGGACTTCAACGCCCAGAATTCCTGAGCTACCATGACTGGAGAAGGAATTCTGGGAGTTGAAGCCCACAAGTCTTAAAGCTGTCAAGTTTGAAGACCCCTGGCCTAATCCTTCTCTACAATAGCCTGGAACAGGGGTGTCAAACTTGATTTCATTGATGGCCACATCAGGGCTGTGTTTGACTTCAAGAGGGGCAGAGGGGCGTGGCTGGGGTGGGTGTGGCCAACTTGACATTACTCATGTCGGGGCACCTGTGGTGGCCTGGGCAGGGCTGGGAGGGGGGAATCCTCCTGCATCCCTCTGCCAGCGAAAATGGAGTACAGCCCTCCGAGCTCTGTTTTTGCTGGCAGAGGCTCTGCGGGATGATCCTTTGCTATTTCCAGGGTGGCCCCCCATAGCCCGGATCTAAGCACCCCACGGGCTGGATCCGGTCCGTAGGCCTCAACTCTGACACCCCTGGCCTAGAATACAAAATGCAGTCCCCTTAGCCGGCAGAGAATCTTAGCCAACCTCCATGAATTCATGGCGTCGCCATGAATTCGTTGGCCTCAAAAACAGACGCCTGAAGCTGAGCCCAGCCAAAACTAGCAGCCCTTTAGAAAGCAACCTTTGTTCTCACGGCTTTCTTGAAAAAGAGGCTGGGCATGAGCAAAACCTCCGCCATTGCCTCCTTCCCAGCTGTAGCAAAGGGAGAGTGTCAGGCTGAATCTAAAGGGGAAGGCTGGGAAAATCCATCTCGCAAGTGAGACGAAAAAAGATGTTTCACTCCCAGAAAGTCCCACCCACTGCCCTTTGCAAAGGCCAACATTTGAAGCCCTACATACATACAGGGCTTCAAGGAGCCAAGGAGGCTGTCAGCCCGATACAATGCTAGGAATTGAGCTGGGAAAGAGAGGGAAGGAAGAACGGAGGCAGAAGCGGGTAGAGGGTTAAGAAAAGCTTTCCAAACAGGGTCTTTGATGCTAGGAAGAGTCAACACAAGAGTTGCAACTTGGCAATGCTCAGAGATGTCTATCCAATGTCTTGGATGCCGAGATGCCCCAATCTAGCCAGTATAATCAGGCAAGCAAACTCTTCAAATACTCCTCCTCCATTTTTCTTTTTGGTATTCTTAGCTATGGTTGTTCAAACTTCTAGATTTGATTGCAATTTGACAGCCACAAAAGAAACGGGACAACCATTTGTCAGATATAGCAGAATAACAAGAGTTGGAAGGGACCTTGTAGGTCATCTAGTCCAACCCCCCCCGCCCAAGCATGAGACCTTACACCATTTCTGACAGATGTCAGTCCAGTCTCTTCTTGAAAGCCTCCAGTGATGAGGCTCCCACAACTTCTGAAGGCAACTTCTGTTCCATGGGTTGGTTGTTCTCACAGTCAGAAAATGTCTCCTGGTAGGATTTTCTGCAGGGGGTTGGACTAGAAGACCTCCAAGGTCCCTTCCAACTCTGTTATTCTGTTAAATCCCACTTGGGAAATGGAAAGAGCAACCGACTGATTCGAACATGCACGGTAATCCCCAAACTTTGGGGGTATTCATTGCGTTGTTTGGGGGTTCCGATTCTGGAAGTCACAACCGGCATGACCAGATGGCAAGGAGCTGGTTAGGATTCAACCAACTTGCTAAGCCATAAATCAGAGTTTGCTGGGTTCACCAGCAGCCTGGAGTCCCAATGCAAGTGGAACACAGGATGATCTGAGCCATGAAAATAGAACGATAACCATAAAATAAAATTCAACAAAATAATGGCGAGAACGCACATTTTCCTTTAGTAAACATGAAACGAGCCAAAGACCTCTCATCTCTAGTTTATGGGCTGGAAGACTGCCTGTTCTTCTCCCAACTTCATGGATTAAAGGGTAAGTCTGGGACACATTCTGCTTGACATTTACAAAAAAGCTGTGGCAGCTTTTACAGAAGCAAAAGAAATCCATTATTCTTTTTTTTTAAGCAGGGCTTCAGCTGGGACCTTTGTCCTTCTCTGCTTATCACATGTGTAGGAAGATGCAGAGCGTGTCACTGGAGGTGCAACCAGTAATGGAAAAACAGAGTTGGAAGGGACCTTGGAGGTCTTCTAGTCCAACCCCCTGCTCAAACAAGAAACCCTATACCATTTCAGACAAATGGTTGTCCAGTCTCTTCTTAAAAGCCTCCAGTGATGAAGCTCCCACAACTTCTGGAGGCAAGTCCTTCCACTGGTTAATTCTTCTCACCATTAGGAAATTTCTCCTTAGTTCTCAGTTGCTTCTCTCCTTGATGAGTTTCCATCCGTCCTTCCACTTGTCCTTCCTTCAGGTGCTTTGGAAAATAGGTTGACCCCCCTCTTCTTTGGGGCAGCCCCTCAAATATTGCAAGATGCTATCATGTCACCCCTGGTCCTTCTCTTCCTTAGACTAGACAAGCCCAACCGTTATTCATATGTTTTTGCCTCCAGTTCCCTAATCATCTTTGGAAGAACTGGGCCGATTCTTCTGTAGAAAGCAACAAATTAAAATCCAAGCAAGAAGAACACAAGGTAGATAAGAAGAATATAAGATAAGAATATAAGATAAAAAGATTAAAAAACACACACTATGTTTTTAAAGGGGATGGGCATAAAACAAAGGTCACTCTTGCCATTTTGAACCCTTAACGTTGAGGGTTAATTTCTTCCCCAAGTAAAATGTTTACGTACGTACCAGGGTTCTGTTCAATCATGACTGTGATTCATACATTTCAGGGCTGGGTTCATACAATATATACTAAATCCTAACCAAATGAACCCCATTATGATTTAGAACAATGCAGGGTCTACAGTCAGAGGCTGTGACTGCATCGGGTTCCATGTGGAAGTTGTCTTAACTGTGAGCGAGCCACAGTTGAGTTCATACAATGCCTCAAGCTTTCAGCAAAATCACCTGACAGCTCAGCCTAATTTATTTTATTTGTAAGATTTATAGGGCCACCCACCTGAAATTCATAACCCTGGGTGGTGGAGCCCAGTTCATGTGAAAGAAACCTTGTCCATGTGCAAAAATGATGGGGAAGCTATGGTTTGTGGACGACTGGCCAACCAGGTTCCAACTCATAATTTTTAATTGTTTCATCGCTATAGCACTGAGCACCCATCTCTAAAGTTTCTCTTTGATAGCAACCACCATTGGCTCAATTCACACACTGCCACAACCGTAGTCATGGGGAAAATTGGAAATGGCCATTTGCTTCACACTTTAAACCAGGAAATGGTGGTTGGTGGATAATTTACTACTTCTCAAAATCAAGAAGTTTTCCAATATCTCAGGGGTTGCCACGAAGAAGAGGGGCGGGGTGGGTGGGTGGGAATCAAGCTAGTCTCCAAAGCCCCTGAGGGAAGGACAAGAAGCAGCAGGTGGAAACTGATCAAAGAGAGAAGCGACCTAGAATTAAGGAGGAATTTTCTGACAGAACAATTAATCAGTGGAACAACTTGCCTCCAGAAGTTGTAAATGCTCCAACACTGCAAGTTTTTAAGAGATACTGTTATACATATTTTATATAGCACATTTAAAGTGAATGTTAGAGGTTAAGATTAGATTTTGAAAAAGGATGTTATCAAATACACTCAAAAATAATGCTATCACTATTTGAAGGATGTAGTAAGTATTGAATAATTGAAAAATGAAGGATTAAGTGCTGATATAGATATGTATAACAACATTAGATTACGTAAGTCTGATTAATGTGGTAATTTTCATGTGTATCAATATTACTATTGTACTAAAATGAATGACACTCAGACGCCGCATTGTCCATGAAATGCTATTGATGTATGTTTTAAAAATTAAAAAAAAACTTTACCACAAAAAAGAGATTGGATAACCATTGGTCTGAAATGTTATGGGGTTTCCTGCTTAAGCAGGGGGTTGGACTAGAAGACCTCCGAGGTCCCTTTGTGGTTCTGGATTCTAAGCCAGAAAAAGACATTTTATAAATGATGGTTTCCTGGACTGTGTGATTAGGTGCTTGATTCTAGGCCATATTTGATGTAAAGTAACATTTGAACTGGATTGCCTAGGAGGAGTGCATATGGGTATATGCCTTGTGCTTTCTGACACGTACGGGAGTCAGGTTTATGCAGGCATTTCATAAATAATCCTCTTTGAAGCATGACAGGTAAATTCCAAATTGCAAGTCAAGGTTGCAACACCTGAAATTGGCAGCCATATCACCCACCTGCTCTCTCTGCCCGTCTGCAACCTGGGCTGGGCATATCCCGTTCACCACCCAGCGTTTCGAGGTGCGCCCTGGAGCACCATGTGCCAAGAAGAGTGGCAGATAAATTGGGCTTTCTTAATGAGAGGCCTCCCTCCCTTGAAGATGGGGCTTGTTTGGACACAGAAGGAGTGGGGGGCGTGGGAGTGGGGAAGTAGCAAGCAGGAGCTGGCAACCCTACCTGGGAACCATGCGGTCCCAGGTCTGGGAATCCTTAACTAGGCAAACATTGATTTACGTGACCTCATTAGGACAAGGGGTCAGCTGGCCACCAGCCACACTGCTGGACGAGGTAGGGCTGATAAGCCATTTGGAAATTGGCTGGTCTATGATAGCAATAGCAATAGTACTTATATCCCACTTCACCGTGCTTTTACAGCCCTCTCTAAGCAGTTTACAGAGTCAGCATCTTTCCTCCAACAATCTGGGTCCTCATTTTACTGACCTCAGAAAGATGGAAGGTGTCAGAGTTTTTGCAGCACATCCGACCAGCACACAAGTAAATAATTCTGCAGGATTCATTGACGTAAGAAACGTCTCTATATACACTAACATACAGCGGCCAGCATACAAAATCGGGAACCCAGAAGCAATATTCCCAGAAGCAAGTCACGACAGAGGAGAGTACAGAGGCAAAGATCCAAGGATGGAAGGCTGAGTCAAGGTTACTACGCTGATCAGGATCGAACAGTTGACAGTTATCACAAATCAGCCTGCCCTACTGAATTCTAACCACTGCGTCACCACGCAGTGACTGATAAAGATGGAATATCAAGGGAATAAAGATGGGATTAAAATTTGACCAAAAAAAAGTGTCCTCTTGGAGGTCTTAGAATGGGAGGGGAGAGAATGCCCCCTTGCACAGAATGAGATTCTTGAATGACCAATCTTTTCCCACTAAGCCAGCGACTCATTTCTTCCACCGCGTGAGTCATCCTCGCAAATCTTCAGTTGCAACATTCAGCAAACTTGGCAGGGGAGACGTCTGGCGAGGGGGAACCTCGACATCTGTGCTTCTGAGCAGACCTAGAAGCTCCCTGACAGTGAGGACAATCCACCAGTGGAACTCCTTGCCTCCGGAAGTGGCGGGTGCACCAACACTGGAGGGTTCTAAGAAGAGGCGGGAGAGCCCTTTGTCCGCAATGGCGTAGGGCCTCCTGCCTGAGCAGGGGTTGGACTAGAACAGGGTCCCCCCTGAAACTTTCCAGCTTGGCGGCCCGGCGCAGGAGAGGCGTGTGAGTGGCAGGCACACACAGCTCTGTCTGTGCAAGCGGCACAAATGGAGCTTCGTGCATGAACGGAGGGTGCTTGTGCTTGCGTGCAAAGCTCCATTTGCACGAATGGAGCTTCACGTGCAACAGCATCCTCCATTTGTGTTAGTGGAACTTTACGCAGGTGACGCTTGCTATTTCTCCCATGCCGGTTTGGAACAGGCCGTGGCCTGGTAGAGGGTTGCAGCCTGGAGGTTGGGGCCAAAGTCCCTTGCAACTCTACTATTCGGGAGCCTGTAAATCAGGGGTGTCAAACTCAAGGCTGGATCTGGGCTGTGACAAAGAAAGAAAGAAAGGAAGGAAGGAAGGAAGAAAGGAAGAAAGGAGAGAGAGGGAGGGAGGGAGAAAGAGAGAGAGGGAGACAGAGAGGGAGAGAGAGAGAAAGAAAGAGAGAGAGAGAGAGAGATGGGCCCGGTCTACCCAATGCAAAGAGGAAACATCAGGTCAGCAGTTTGGGGAGTGGCATCAACTGGCCACCCCACCCATTCAGCCACGCCCAGTGAGTGGCATCAAGCTGGCCATGCCTACCCAGCCAGCCACGCCTGCCCAGTCCCTTGAGGTCAACCTCAGCCCTGATACGGCCTTCAATGAAATTGGGTTGGACACCCCTGTTCTAAACCGCCCAGTATCTCCCGAGACAGCCTTTGCTCTATTTACAACCTGCAACGGGTTCCTGCACTTACGACCACAGGTTTGACTCCGCGTCGCACCCTAGAAGTAAAGCCCCTGGCCAAGAACAGAGCTGCAGACAGAGTTGTGCCTAACAGGCAGCTGCCAAGGGACAACACTGACCTCTGTCCCCTCTGAAGAATTCCTGGGGGGTCTTCCTGGTGCCAGTTTGTTCCATGTCACCCCTGGACCAGTGTTGGGATTCAATTTTCTTTTACTACTGGTTCTGCGGGCGTGGCTTGGTGGGCGTGGCAGGGGAAGGACACTGCAAAATCCCTCTTCCCTCCTCCTCACTAGCCTGCTTTCCAGCTCCGTTCTCCTGTGCAGGGCAACCAAAGGAGACCCAGCCAATCAGCTGGGACTCAATGGGAGGCGGAGAATAGATGGGGGTGCGGCCAGTCACAGGTGGGATTTGCTGGTTCTCCAAACTCCTCAAATTTTCCGCTACCGGCTCTCCAGAACCAGTCAGAACCTGCTGAATTCACCGCCAGGGACCTTTCCCCGTATTACGTGCAGAATGAAAAAGAAAACAAAAAGGAAGTCGGGCTCAACAGAGGCAAGACAGAGACACTACGCCTGGGGCCAACCGCTAACTGGCCATCAGGGAAGAGGGGGGAGGGAGACCCCCCCTGAAGAGATACAGGCAGAGTCTTTCTGACAACCAGGACTTCTTCGACCCTTCGGCCTCATTGGGATCCAGGCAGGAATTGACAGGAGCAATTAAATCGGCCTTTTCAATGCCATTTCTCTCCCCAGCGTGTGATCAGGATGTGCCAATGAAAGAATGAATAAACAAATAAAGAAAGAAAAAAAGAAAGAATGAATGAAGAAAGAAAGAAAGAAAGAAAAAAGCCAGAAAAAGCTGGCTCCCGAAAATTCCCATCTGGTAGGAGGGAACCCCACCCTTCTCAAAGGCTCTTCCCCATCCCCAAAAGCCAGAGAACAGAAGGATCTGGAGCTTCTTTTTGGTTTTTTTTGGCCAGCAGGCCGGATTAAGAGAGGGAAACGCCCAGCTTGGCACGGCTGGGCAAAATCACTCTGATTTGGTGGCGGTGCCAAATCCGCCCATTTCAAACAGTCGGAATTCACCCAGAACGTTATGCCCGAACAAGGTCCCACCGTGATCTTGGTGTGCCGGTAGTTCTTACGTACAATTATTAGTTTAGTGATTGTTCAAAGTTACAATGGCACTGAAACAACTGATTTTTGTGACCGTTTTTTGCAGTTAGGACTGGTGCAGCATTCCCTGTGGTCAGCCCAGTGCAGGCCTGCCTGCCTTCCCTCCCTCCCTCTGCCTACCTTCCTTCCTTTCCATACCTTCTATCTCTCTTCTCCTTCCTTCCTTCCTTCCTTCCTTATAGTAAAATGACCTCTGGAACCAACTCCCCCTGAGGCTCCGCCTGGCTCCTGACCTCCGCACCTTCTGCCATGATTTAAAGACCTGGTTGTTTGACCAATCCGGGCTGTGACCCTTTTTGGGGGGATGGTTTTATATTTTTAAGTATTGTAAATTCGTCTTTGGGCTTGTAAAATTGGTTTAATCTTTTTAAATTATTTATTGTTGTTGTTTTTAGCTGTGAGCCGCCCCGAGTCTTCGGAGATGGGGCGGCATACAAGCCCCAAAAATAAATAAATAAATAAATAAATAAATAAATAAATAAATAAATAAATAAAATAAAATAAAATAAAATAAATAAAATAAATAAAATAAGGACCCAGATTGTTGAGGGTGACAAGGTGAAATTGTAAATCCATGCAAATCATCCAGAGGATGCTCTAAAGTGCACTGTGGGGCAATATTCCAGTAGTCCTGAACTTACAACAGTCTGTTTGGTGAGTGTTCAAAGTTATGACAGCACTGGAAAAAGTGACTTATGACCCCTTTTCATACTTATGACCGTAGCAGCATCCCCATGGACACCCCCCCAGTTTACATTTGAACGCTTGGCAACTGACTCACACTTATGACAGTTGCATCGTCCCAGGGTCACGTGATCACAATCCAGCCACTTGGCAACTGACTCACATTTATGATGGTCGCAGCGTCCTGGGGGTGGCGTAACGCAAATCCCCTTTTGCGACCTTCTGACAAGCAGGGTCAGTGGGGAAGCTGGATTCCCTTAACAGCCATGTTGTTAATTGAATCACTGCAGCGATTCCCTTAAGAAACACGGCAAGAAACATCGTAAAATGGGACAAAACTCGCCTAACACGTTTCTCCCTTAGCAACATAAATCCTGGGCTCCATTTGTGGCCACAAGTTGAGGACCAGCTGTGCTATTGCTGTTGCTTCTGCCTGGCCTGGGTTGCCCAAGAGTAGCTCAGAGAAGGGCCTCCACAGGGCTTTCCTGGGCTGAGAGGGTGGCCGGTGAGGAATGCTGAAAGCCGACACTCAGCTCCACCCAGGATCAAACCTCCTTCTTGCCAGCCCAGAAACAAGGTGTGCCAGGGCGTGGGAGGAGGAGGGGGAAGAAGAAAAAGAATCACGGGTTTGTGTCAAGGCCTGAGGATTCCCACCCACCCCCCCTTTTAAAAACCTCTACTCAAAAGAGATTTTCCCAAGCGGAACACCCCATTTTTTGTTTATAGAAATAAACAAAACATTATCCTCAATTGGGGCCCAACAGAGCCCAAAATATCTGTGGCTGAATCGAGACACGGGTTAAAGGAGGTTCACCCCTGTTTACGACCCTTTACGGCCACCAGAAGGTCACAGAAGCGGAGTGAAGTTTGATCACGTGACCCTGGGGAATGCAGCGACGGTCATAAGAGTGAAAAACAGTCGTAAGTTGGGTTTTTTGCATGGCCATTGCAGCTTCAGATGGTCACTAAATGAACAAGCCCCACCAACATGCCAAGATGCTCCTGTCTCTTGCTGGGTTTACAGTTATAGCCTAAATGCAGGAATGCAGAACTGAAGAAGCTCCTAGGATGAGAAGCAAAACATTTTCTAGAAAGAAAGAAAAAAAAACAAACAAACAAGAAAGTCCAGTTGCTTTTTGGGGGAAAAACACCTCTGGGACAACCACGACCTGAATAATTGAGAATCTTTATAGACATTTAGCCTAAATGCACTCTTCAAGCATTCAAATTGGAAATAAATACAGTTGTATAGAGATACGTAAGAATATATATTGTAAGCAATGTTACTATTGGAATGTGCATGACTATAGATTAAAATGTATAGAGTGATAAATGCATAGAGTGTTACAGTATAATTATGAGAATAATGATATAACTATGACACAAAATATCATGTATTTTAAAAAGAGAGAGACTATACTGAATAACTAGGAGAATAATGGTTATGATTAGGGTGTATAATAATACTATGTATCGTTAAAAAGGATCTGATACAACCAGTACCCAGTTGCTGCAAAACTGGAAATGGGACGCAGAATAAAGGAAAAGAGCACAATACAAACATTTTTTTAAAAACCCATTCAAAAGCCTTCACTTGTGCCAAGCGCCTTCGGATCCCTGCAGGCAGAGAGACAGCCACAAACAGGCAGGAAAGCAACCGATGCGGCTCCCTCCTTCTCTTCCACCATGGAGGTGGGGGGAGAACCAAAAGCCCCAAACTTCTTCCTTTCACCCTCAGCTCAAACGACCAAACCCACCAGGCACAGGAAGGCCCAGGTCCACCCCCAGGAAAAGGGGGAAGAGTCACACAGGTAAACCCTGGACTCACAACAGTTCATTTAGGGACTGCTCCAAGTTACGATGGCCCTGAAAAAAAAGCGACGTAGGACAGTGCTTCACAGTTGCGACTGTGGCAGACCCCCTGTGGCCATGGGATCAAAATTCAGCCGCTTGGCAACTGCCTCATATTTATGATGGTCGCAATGTCCGGGGGCCACATGAATCCTCCTTTCTACAACCCTCAGGCAAACAAAGGCAATGGGGAAGCCAGATTTACTGAACAACCATGTGACTAATTAAAAAAACTGCAGTGATTCACTTAACGCACGCGGCCAGAAGGTTGTAAAAGGGGGCAAAGATCACTTAACAGCTCTCACTTAGCGATGGAAATTTGGGGCTCAAAGGTGGCCATAAGTCAAAATCTACCTGAAGCAGCCTTCTAGTTTTGCTTCTCTGAACCGCTTGCTCCCTTCCGCCGCCTCCTTCTCAAACATCAAGTCATCCAACGGCACATTTCCTGAGCCTTCCCCCCCTTCCAAGCTCAACAAATAAACCTTTTTAAAAAACTTTTAAAAAAGAAGTGAAATTTGGAGCCAAATGATTAAGGCCAACAATCCGGGTTCCCTTCTCTTCCCCCACCTCGCCACTCCCCAGCTTCCTGCAACTCTCAGCCCAACCCATCTAAAAAAAAGAAAAACAAAAAAGGTTGGGATAATTAAAAAAAGAGAAGCCAGAAAAATCACTTGAGGAGCTTTCAAGATCACTTATTCCAATATTTTTTCCCCCTGTGGGGTCCTGGCTGCTCTGAGCTGGGTGGTTTTCTTGCAGACATTTCATTGCCCAACTAGGTAACATCATCAGTGCTAGAAGGGAGTGGGGTGTGTGGAGAGGAAGGGGAGGGGGAGGAAGGGGAGGAGCGGGACTATGTGGTCCTTGGTCCTGTCTCTGAGCTGGGTGATTTTCTTGCAGGAAAAGTGGTACAATGGGATCAAAACTCACTTAAAACCAATTTCTCACTTAGCCACATACATTCTGGGGTTTGTTTAAGTCCAGGGCTACCGGTGATCTATAGATATTCATGCCTTTGTGTGCATTGGTGACGCAGGCTGCTACAAATCCCCTGGCATTTTGTTTGTGGACTTTTCATTTTTCTGTCCCTGACTTTCCCCCTTCATTAAACAACCGCTTCTGTTTACAGAAGCGAGGCAACAGTTGCGATTGTTGACCAGGGAGGAAAAAAACCACCACCGCAAAAACGTCGTGCAGGGGAAAAACTCTCCACCTCTTCGCATCTACGTGCGAATAAAATGGCATTTTCTCACAACTTCCCGGATTTCCAGAGGCCATTTTCAAACTGGAAGCTCCTGGAAACACGAGACTCCCCTCCCTGAAGCGAAACCGAAAAGAAGAGGAGCGAGAGAGGGAGGGAGGGGAGAAAGAGGGAGAGAGGAAGAGAGAGGGAAGGAGAGAGAGAATTCTTTTTCGTCTCCAATTGCTCGCCCAGCTTACTCCGAATCTTGTTGCTGCCTTCTCTTTCCAACTTCTTCAAGTCCTCCCCTCCCCTCCCCGCCAAACAATTACCCCGGATCCTTGCCCTTCCTTCCCAGCTGAGGCGAGCAGAGGCAGAGGGCGAGACGAAAAAGAAAGGAGTGGCAACGTGGAAAGAAAGGAGGGATGGGGGAAAAAAAGAAATTTGGAAACAAAAACAAACGAACAAAACTTTCACGTCTGAAGTTTCCCCTATAACACAAAACCTGGAAAAAAAACTCCACGCGGGGGCTGAGAAACGCGGAGGGTCTTTCCTTTTTTCCCTGGGATCTCCCCAAAAGAAAGCTGACATCCTATGTCTTCCCGCTTGCGCGCAGAACTAGTTTAAAAGAAAAGCAGCAGCAGGAAGCAAAGCCGCCCACTCCCCCAGGAAGTGGGGAGGGGGCTTCCCCCCTCCTCTTTGCAAAGGAAGCCAGAGCGATCTTAAAATGCCCCCCACAATCCTCCCCAATCCAGCTGAATCTCTTACCTGCCCGGAAAGGACCCTCTTCCCCTTATCCTCGCCCAAGGCATCAGCCAGTTCCCCCACCCGGCTCCGAATATCAACGGAGCTGGGAGATGCTGCAGCCGAGGCCCCCCCAGCTTCCCAGCCCCGGCCTGCCCCGCCACCGCCTCTACCTGGCCCTACCTGCGATGGACTGGCGCCGGTTCTCGTCCAGGTGCGCCGAGATCACGTCGCCCATGGCGGCCCTGCGGACGGAGGAGGAGGAGGAGGAGGACGAGGCTGTTTGGCTAAAGGAGGAGAGGAGAAGGGCCCCGCCGGGCGATGCGCTCCATGGGGCGGCCGGGCCGAGCTGGAGGGAGGGGAAAGAGCCAACGAGGCGGTTCGCGCTGGCGCCCACAGCTCGCTGACTCGCTCGCTTCTTCCTCCTCCTCCTCATCCGACACGCCTTTCTGCCCTGCTTTTTATTCCCTCTCCAAGGGATTCCGTCCCTGTTTTTATTTTACTTTTACTTTGTTTTATTTTATTTTGCGCGGGGAGGGGAGGGGTCGGTAGTTTCTCTGTTGCAGGTTGGGAGAGGGAGAGTCGTTCTCTCTCTCTCTCTCTCACACACACACACCCAGAAACGAGGGGAGGGTCCTTGGTGCTCACTGAGCAGGGGTGGTTTCCTTGCAGGCGTTTCATGACCCAACTAGGTAACACCATCAGTGCTAGAAGGGAGGGAGGTTTGTGGACAGGAAGGATGAAGATTATTGGATCCCTGGTGAGCTTAGTTATTTTTCTGCAGGCATTTAATGACCTCATCTGTGCTAAAAGGAACTGTATATGAAGAGAGAGAAAACTCCACTCTCTTGTAGCACTGATGACGTTCCATAGTTGGGTCATGAAACGTCTGCAAGAAAACAACCAAGCTCAAAGAGCACCAAGGAACCCACAGTCCTCCTCCTCCTCTGAAACCCCTCTCCCTTCTAGGACTGATTATGTTACCTAGTTGGGTGATGAAACATTTGCAAGAAAACAACCCAGCTGAGAGATCCCCAAGGACTTTTCTGGGTTCCAGAGCTCAACCCCAGCAGACTAGAGCCCCCAAGCTCACCCTAAACAAGGATGAACACGTGGGAAGGCAAACAATGGTTTTGCTTGACTGCTTTTACCCTGCCAGGAAAAGAACTAGAATAGACCAGGTAGTCCACAACTTACGACCACAATGGGGGGGGGCAAACATGTCACCAAAACACGTGCTCCCCTCTTCCTTTGACGTCAAATCCTCTTAAATTCATAGTTATCTTTTTGGGGAACTATTCTTTAGGAGAACAAGGAAGTGTGCAGAAAGCTTGCAAGGGCTGTGTTTACATACTGAACATACCTGGGGTTAACCCAGCCATGATTTATTCCTGGACTCTGAAATCTAGGCCTCATTAGAGAGTTTGGAGCTTTTTTTAACCTTGGAGAGTAAACGAAAGAACAGGCTGGTTTGATTAAAGAAAAGTACACAATTTTGTTTCTCCTTGGAAACCACTGTTGGGCTTTGTGCTTGAAGTGGGGAACAAAACGTAACTTTGATTTTGGGTTTTACTGATTAGACAGGTTTGGTGTTCCCTTGTTATAGCAAAGTAAAAAGTTGAGGTTTCATATTAGAGGTAGTCCTTGACTTATAACCATGAGTCTTCAAAGTTACAATGGCAAGAAAATATTGGACGAAAATACATACATGGTTGGAAAAGATGACCAAGCAACATATAGATCTGGAACCAGAAATATTTTTGTTGGGTATAAATGCCGGAGGGCTATGATAAAGGGACCGTATATCTAGTTTTGCATGAACTGACAGCAGCATTTGCACAATACTGGAAATTTGAGAACACCTCATCAGAGGAGGATGTAATTCGGAAAATACTGCACAGTGCAGAGATGGACAGACTGACGTTCAAAATAAAGGACGAAGAAGACACAGAATACCACTTAACATGTAATAGGATTTTAGGAGTGGTTAGAGATAAGAGGTAGAAATTAGATGAAAGATTATTAGAAGAAAGATTATTGCTATGTATGAATTAAAGATGGTTTCTAGTTATAAATATGCCAATATAACCAACAGAATTACAAATAAGAGAAATGGAGTGAAAACTATTCTGTTACTTGATTATTATTGTGATTAATATATATTAATATTCCTTTTTTGTTCTTTCTTTGCTTTTCTGAAAAGTGTATGCCCTGGCAATACACAATACTCAAAATGTTTATGTTTATGTATATGCTTTGCTGGCAGAAGCAGAAAGCCAAAGACACCAGCCTGAAGATGGCGAGTGGGATCTTGTCGAAATGTTGCCAAGATATTCTCAATCTTACACGGGACAAGACCCGAATACACCAAGACCTACATACCTTTACCCGTGAAAATCTACGAAAACATATATATATATATATATATATATATATATATATATATATATATATATATAAAATTGCAACAGCAGTGAAAAATGAAACTCATGACCATTTTTCACACTTACGACTGTGGCAGCCTCCCCGTGGTCACATGATCAAAATTTAGACGTTTAGCAACTGGTTCATATTTATGACGGTCGCAGCATCCCGGGTCACACTTAACCCTTTTGACACCTTCTGATGAGCCAAGTCAACAGGGAAGCCCGATTCACTTAACAACCGGGTGACTAACTTATCAACTGCCATGATTCACTTTTTACGAGGAAGCTCATAAAAAGGGGCCAAAATCACTTAACAACATAAAATCTGGGCTCAATTGTGATCGTAAGTCGAGGAGCACCTGTACAATCTTGTTCTACAGTGTTCTACAGTGTTAAAAGGAGTTGGAAGTCAGTCTTGTTTTTCCTTTTTCCTCCTCTGCCCTCCACTTTTCTCTCTTCCCCTTTTCCTCCCCAATTTTTACCTTTGATTTCTGTTTATATTTTTTGTACTTGATGCTTTGATAAACTAATAAAAAGGTTGAACTGGAGAGTAATTAAGAAAATCAGGAGACTGTACGGAATTCAGAAATCCTCAGCGCTCCAGCAAGAACCGAACCCATCTGGATTTTATGCAAAGAGTTCCTGCAATCTACATGGAAGGCAGGACATTAAATTAGACTGCAAACAATGCTGTTTCCTAGCAGTAGGAAATGACCTTGGCTTCTTGCAGGTTTGGGGTTAATTGCTTGCTTCAAGGATTTATAAATAGGGCTTGCTGGGTAAGTAACAACCCCAGCTATTGTTTTCTTCCAAGGAGCCCTTTGCAAGAAACCTAGATAGCTGGGGGCTACCCAGCTATCTAACCACTGCACCTGCTGACTTGGTGAGCCCGAGGTGTTGAGCAGCAGAGCTCAGAATTCCCTTGGCGTGAAAAAGGAGCAGCTGGGTGCTTTTATTTACTTATTTTTATTGGGATGTTTGTCCAGGAATCCATAAAAACAGAGGGCTGCATCCCAAAGAAGCATTTAGAAAATAGCAGCTGCCTCTGGCACTCCCCCCTCCCCCACCAAAGAAACAACCCCCCCCCCGCAGTCTTGAAAAGCGGAAAACAATTCTGATTAATGTCAGTGGTTTGAGTCAGCACTTTATAGAGGCTGGTGTTCGTCTGAGATGGGGTGGGGCAGAGAATGGGTCTGCCTTGGCCAACCATCTATACAATGAAGTGCAAAGGCCAAAACAACTTCTCTGGTGGACCAATTGCCAAAGCGATGGGTCTCTCCCCCAGCTTAGTTCATTCCCAGGGATGAAACCATGTGCAATCCTTAGAGCTGAGGTGCTTAATCTGGTAAGGTCTGCAGTAGGATGGAGAAATTGGGAGCGGGGGGAGATTTTCGGATACTTTCAGTGACCAGGTCTCCCCCCCACACTCTTCTTGGCTAGGGGAGCAAGAGAGAAGAGAATAAGAAAGAAAGAGAAGAGGGGAGAAAAGAGAAGAGAAAGGACACACAAAGAAGAGAGAAGAGAAAAAAGGATAGGAAAGCAGGGAGAAAAGGGCAAGAGAAGGAAGAGGAGAGAAGAGAAAGAGGACGAGAAGGGAGAAGGGAAAAGATAAACAGAGGGAAGGAAAAGAGCAAAGACAAGACGGGACAAAAGAAAAGGAAGAAAAAGAAGGCAGAAACAAGGGAAGAAAAGCAAAGGAGGACAGATGAGAGATGGAAGAGGACAGAAGGGAAGAGATGGTTTACCAGAAGGAAACGTTAGCCATGTTGCTCAGATGTTCACAGCTGCCAACAAGGATGAACACCAGCGTTTGCTTTGACACATCGGGAGGAGAAGATATACCCCAACAACAGTTCCAACACATGCAGAGAAAAAGAGAGACACAGACAGAGTCAGAGAGCGACACACACAGACAGAAAGACACACACACACACACACTATCCACCCCACCCTTCTCAGACATGGAGCCACTGACCACAATATCTTTTGACAACTAAACCTAAAGGCAGTTTGTTTTTGCTCCAGTGCTGTGTTTACCCCCATCTCAACGCTCTGGGCGAGAAGCGAATAGTCCGTGCAAGCCGCCTTGTACACAAGCGTCTCCTGTTTACTCGCTTCATCCTTGTTTGCCTTGGCAAGCGAAGGCAAGAAAGAGGCTGGAGATTCTGCCAGCTTTGGCTGAGATTGTTCCCTCCTCCTCCTTCTCCTCCTGTTGAAACACGTCTCCCCAAAGAACGCTTCCGGGTTGGTTCAGACAATCAACCCCAGGTTCTCTTTCAAAGCACTTCTTTGAGGCACGGGTGGGGTGGGGTGGGGGGCGTGCATCTTTGCAGCCCAAACCTCCTCATCCTTCTAGGAGGGAGAACCGGCGTGAATCAAAGAGGAACGGAAGGGACCAGGCAGCCATTTGCAATGGCGAAGGCAGAGGCGTCCTCAAAGGGGCCTGGCCTAGGTGGCTGCTTTCCCCACTCTCCTGCCCCCCAGGGAACAGGGAACAGCCCAGAGGGTCGACGATTTGGCACCCTCGGCTAACCAAACAGAATGGAATAACAGAGTTGGGAGGGATCTTGCAGGTCATCTAGTCCAACCCCCTGCCCAAGAAAAGGGCTTGTGAAAGAGAAAGAACAAGTCTCTTATCTCCAAGAAACAGAGCCGCCACGGAGAAGTTGCTCCAGGAAGAATGTGGTGGGGTGACCACTTCCTGAATAGTCAGAATAAAAGAGTTGGAAGGGACCTTGGAGATCATCTAGTCCAACCCCCTGCCCAAGCAGGACACCCTACACCATTTCTGACAGACGGCAGTCCAGTCTCTTCTTGAAAGCTTCTAGGGATGAAGCTGCCACAACTTGCAACAAAACCAGCACAACGGTTAGACCCGAGGAGGAGACAAACACGGCGTTTATGGACAATAAACTGCTCCCCTTTGCAATCAGATCTTTGCAACCCTGAATCAGAAGGCTGGAGAAGGCAGCCAGTTGTGTGCCACAATGTCCTAAGAAGATCTGTGTGCAGCAGCTGCCTTACGGCAAGCAGCACGCCAGGTGTGTGAATGCGTTGTGAGTGTTGCAGATGCCCCAACCGCCTGCTATCAGCGGAGACTGAGAAGAGACAAGACCTGTTAGTGTGCACACAATACAGGTAGTCCTTGAGTTATGACCACAATTGAGCCCAACATTTATGTTGCTAAATGAGACACCTGCTAAGCCAGTTTGCCCCATTCTACAGCCTGCCTTGCTGCAGCTGGTAAGTGAATCATTACGTTTGTCCAGTTAGTGACCCAAGGGTTGTTAAGTGAAGTTGGCTGCCCCATTGACTTAGCTTGTTGGAAGGTCACAAAAGGGGAGAGGACTCTGCAACCATCATAAATATGAGTCAGTTGCCAAATGTCTGAGTTTGGATCACGTGGCCATGGGGATGCTACCATGGTCGTAAAACGGTCATAAGTAACTTTTTTCAATCCCACAGTAACTCTGAACAGTCGCTAAATGAACTGTTGTAAGTTGAGGACTTTCTGTATTTACCTGATCCATACAGGTAGACCTTAACTTTACAGCAGTTCATTTAGTGACCGTTCGAAGTTACAACGGCACTTTCAGAAGTGGCTCTGAAATCACTGGAGTTTTTTAAAGAAGAGAATGGACAGCCACATGTCTGAAATGGGACAGGGTTGGACTAGAAGACCTCCAAGGTCCCTTCCAGCTCTATTCTGAATTGAAAATTGTTTTCTTTTTAATGTTTTCTTGCCAAAAGTCTGGGAGAAAGCAGGAGGGAGGCATGGAAAACTATCTCGCCATCAGCAAGCAATTCTTTGCCATTCTTTTTTTCCTATTGCCAACAATTCATGATTGGGTGGAGAAGAGAACAATAATTTTCTTTTTAAAATCCATTTTTAGATGCCAACAGACAGACAGAGTAGGTAGATAGATGATAGATAGATATCCACAAGTCTTAAACTTGCCAGGTTTGAAGACCCTTCATCTAGATATTGCAATAGATAGTATAGACTTTTGACTTCATGGCATTCCTTCTTTTGATCCTTGATTGCAATCTATATCTCAGCCTGGCAGTCTTCAATTGACTCTGCATTGCTCTCTGGTGTCCAAGAATTAAATTGCTGTTTAAAAGCAACAACCCAGGAATCTCTTGTGTCTCATAGCTGACTCAGCTTTTTCCTTGGCTTCTTAGGAAATGCAAGCCTGCAGTTACTCCTCGACTTAACAACCATTCATTTATTGGAAGTTACAAACTGGCCCTCAAAAAAGTGACTTGTGACCAGTTCTCACACATATGACTGATGCAACAATCACATGGTCAACGTTCGGACGCTCGCCTCCAGAAGTTGTGGGTGTTCCATCACTGGAGGCTTTTTAAGAGACTGGACAGCATTTGTCTGGAATGAGGTTGGGCTAGCTGGAAGATGTCCAAGATCCCTTCCAACTTTATCCTTCCTTCCTTCCTTCCTTCCTTCCTTCCTGTATGAAATGGTATAGGGTCTCCTGCTTGAGCAGCTGGTTGGACCAGAAGACTTTTAAGGTCCCTTCTGTGTTGTCATCTCTTTCCTATTGGTGTATCCATGGAGAAGGAGAGGCGAGGTTATCCATTATGGCCAGCCTGAGGTCCTTCATTACCCAAGGTAAGAAAAATAGAGAAGTCACACCTGAAGACTGTAGATTAAATAAATCAGCCTAGCTCTTTCTTCCAATATTCCATGGCTGCTTTCCAAAGTGTATCACTTGGGGTTACTGCCCTCCTCCTGCAAGCGGTAGCACTGGTACTGATTCCCCTTTCAGCCAAAATATAGTCCTCCTGAAGGTAGCTCAACCATCTCTTCCTAGTTACTTAAATTGACCTCTTTTGTACATACATATACATACATACATACATACATACATACATACATACATACAGACAGAGAGTTAAAAACAGGTCTTAAAATAGCATCCTTGTAAACGTAATATTACTTCATCCTTCGGAAGGAAGTGTGGGAAATGGCATTCAGCAGCCATGAGTCACAGTAATGGCTTTGAACAACGGGCTGAATCGATGGAGGGAGTCATCTTCCCCATATCTTAACCTTCCTTTTCTCCTGCAAGTCTTCTCATCTTTCTTTTCTAGGGGGAGTGGAAGACTCCTTTGGTGAGTTTAGCTGAAGTTTTGGTGAGTTTAGCTGAAGCAAACTGGCCCGATGGTAAATCCGAACTGATGGGAGACATCGCCATTGTGGAACACCGCGAGATCACGCAAAGGCATCAGGGAGAGATCGCCAGTGGAGAAGAAAAAGATGGTATCCATGACCAAAGATTCGTTGTCCAGCTGAAAGAAGCCCAAAGAGGTTAGAAGATGCTGTGCTATCCTGAGACAAAGAATTGGCTTCTTTGATTTCTTTCCATCTAATTTATCTGCTGTAGGAGAAGGAGTGGCAGAAACTGGGGGCAGAGTTAAGAGAGGAATCGGCCTGGAATCCCTATGTAGCCACAAGTCAACTTAGTCCAACCTCCATTGAATTCCATGGAACCTCAAGCAGAAAGAGAGAGAGAGGGAGGGAGGAGGAAAGAAAGAAGGAGTTGTTGAGGGGAAGGAAGGAAGGAAGGAAGGAAGGAAGGAAGGAAGGAAGGAAGGAAGGAAGGAAGGAAGGAAGGTTGGTTTCCCTTTTCTGCTTGCTTACCTCACATCCCTGGAGAGTACTCAAATAGCTCTGGTCCCAGGAATCTGTAAGAAACTTGACTTCTTTTTCTAGATGCTTCGTGCTTCCATCTGAGTGTGGCCTGCAGGAATATGACACTTTCTGTGTGGCCAGACTGCTGTGAAGTTTCAAAAAACGGAGCTGGACGGTATTCAGGCCCTGATACTCGAGCTGGAACAGCCACAAAAAAAACCACAACGTTGGACTGCCTCAAGGTGGTTGAGATATCACCATTTTTGAAATGATTCTCATCTCGGCTTGCAGAAAGCTAGCAAAGAAGGGTCCTAACACATGGGCAGTCCTGAAATACTGGTTATTTCTAAATTAGCATCCCAACTGATTTAGAAAGCAGTGGCTCTCCTAAAATGGAGTGTTCCTGGTGCAAACCCTTCTCTTTTAGAAAACCAGGTTGGCCAGCTGAAGGCTCAGTTGATCACAATTGCTCCAACATTTTCAAAGCTTAGGTAGAAAAGTTCTCCTACGAGTCTTCCCACCATGAACAATCCACTAGTTACAATTTTTGGAGCTCCCTTGGGAAGCTCCTTGTCCTGGCTGAGTTCCAGACAGAAGACATCTTTAGGATGGAAACTCAAGGGATAGAGAACATGGTCCACTGGATGTCGCTGGACTACACCACCCAATGGTGTCAGTCAACATGGCCAGGGTGAAAGATGTTAGGCATAGCATCCTAAAGAGATCAAGAGGATCATGGTTTCCCGATGGATAGATGGTGATAGATCCTGATAGATAGAGAGGAAGCTGTTGTGATGGACTACAATGAAGTGATAATTTCCCAGGAATAAGGAAACACGTTCCAGAAGACCAGAGACAGCACAGTCCAGAGTTAGATAGGAGATACAGGAAGAGAGTTAGTATAGCCACTCCCTAGATTCTCCCAGGGGTTTATCCGTTAAGGAGAGAATAGTGAGGGTTTAATCTGGCAAGATTCTGTCTATTGCGCATAAGCAATAAAGCATTGGTCTCTGGCCCGGATTGTTTTGTAGTTCTTGGGCTTAGCCTGACACCTCACCACTACAGCCAAACTTACCGGAAAACCTTCAGCAAGGGAACTCAACCACTCAAACTTGCCTTCCGATGTATATGATCTCAACCAAGCCTTGAGTGGGACCTGCAAGGTTAAATAAAATACAGAGTTCTCTTCCAAAACCTTGATTTTATGTAGAGTTATAAACTGCATGGATTCGTCTGCTTTCAGACTCTCCTCTCCTCTCCACTGGAAAAAAAATATAATGTCAGTGTTCCAACTAGCCAAACCAATAAACTCCAAGACAAACCATTCCTCAAAGTTCCATTTTATTAGAGTTGTCATATTGGCACATCTGGGAAAACCTGAATTGGGGAGTTCCAGGGTTTTCCCTTCCCAAAATGGAAATCAAAGATCCATCCCCTGCATCCACCAGTCCATCCCATGGTCCAAGGAAATCTTCAGTGTCCCAAATGGAGACACTCCCCCAGCCATTCCCCTCCAGGTGCAGAGCAACATGTCCTTGGCTCTCTGAGAAAGAATGTTGTGTCTAGTCTGCTACCCCACTATGGAATCCCCCCTCCCAAATTCCCAGGCACTGAAGGTGGCAGCCTCAAAGCTTCCAAGTACAAAATGGCTTCCAAGGCTGACAGATATATTATGGAGCTGCTTTCTATGTTCCTCATTCACTGATTCCATCCTAGAAAAGAACGGGTGGGGTCCAAATGAGAGATTGCTTGGAATGTTATGGAAAAGTTTGCAGGACAAGCCCCCCTCACCTGATTTTGTACAGGAGAAATACAAGTCTCTCCTCCTGCTGTGAAGTTGCAAAAGGCCATCAAAGAGTCTTGGGAGCTGCCTTGATTGGGATCGATGTAATAATATCCTGGAATGAAAGAGAAAAAAATAAATATATCTTTTTTAGCCCATGCGAAATACAGAGAGGAAGAGGCACACTATTCCAAAGGCACACCCAATCAGAATGGAATTGCGAGAAGTTTGTGAGTTGTGATTCCATTTGCTTCTTCTATATCCCAAATCCCAACCTTTCTGCAGAATATAATCCTCCTGAAGGTAACCCAACCATCTCTTTCCAATTACTTAAATTAACCTCTTTTGTACAGACAGACAGACAGACAGACAGACAGACAGACAGACACACACACACACACACACAGAGACAGATAGACAGGAGGTGATAGAGATAGAGATGATAGATAGGTAGATAGACAGGCAGACAGAGAGGGGAAACAGGACTTAAAATAACATCCTTGTAAATATAATATTCTTCATCCATCAGAAGGAATTATGGATAATTGTACTGTGCAATCATGAGTCACAGTAGTGGCTTTAACAACAAGCTGAATCGATGGAGGGAGGTGTCTTCTCCTTACCACCTTTGTCCTTCCTTTTCTCTTGCAAGTCTTCTTGTCTTTCTTGGCACCTTAAAACTTGTGGACTTCCAACTCCCAGAATTCCTCAGCAGGCCATTGGGAATTCTGGGAGTTGAAGTCCACAAGTCTTTAATGTTGCCAAGTTTGGAAAGCCTTTTCCATTAAGGGAGAGTCCCAATCCATTCCTGAGTAGCACCTTTATTACAACCTGTTCGAAGATGAGCAAAGAGTATGCAGATCCATGTGTCCTTCCCAGTGGTGCAATTCAATTTTTTTTTACTACTGGTTCTGTGGGCGTGGCTTGGTGGGCGTGGCTTGGTGGGCATGGCTTGGTGTGCGTGGCATGGGAAGGATGCTGCAAAATTCCCATCCCTTCCCCACCCCACTAACCTGCTTTCCAGCTCCATTCACCTGTGCAAGGCAACCAAAGAAGACCCTGCCGATCAGCTGGGACTCAGTGGGAGGCAGAGAATAGATGGGGGCAGGGCCAGTCAGAGGGGATACTTGCTGGTTCTCCAAACTACTCAAAATTTCCACTACCGGTTCTCCAGAACCGGTCAGAACCTGCTGAATCCCACCTCTGGTCCTTCCATTCTTCTGCATCCTCCATCACAAGACAAAGGTCCAAAAATCTAGGAGGACCTGGACATTTTCAGAACCTTCCAGTGAAGGAAGGACCTAGTTTTTCTCACCATCTGATGGGTGGGAGTGAACCACCAAAAGCTCTTTACAGGTAGTGGCTGGGCGGTCCTTGGTGCCATCAGGGGCATCCATCAGGTGCTTCAGCTCCTGCCGTAAGTTCTCTATAAGTGTCCACACCAGGCTGAAATTCTTGTGGGAAGAATAGACCTGTAGAAGTGAAAAGAGGATAGAAGAAATAGGGATGCTCTGGAAACTCTGGTGTCGGAGAAGGCTCCTGAGAATGGTGTGGACAGAACAAACAGATGGATCATTGAACAAGTCAAGCCTGAGTTAAACCCACCTTCAGATCTTCTTTGGAGATAATCTGAGAAGCTCCAGGTGGTCCAGGAGAACCAGGTTTGCCCTAGAAAACCAGGAAATATTGATGATTCCACCCTGAATCATGGAGTACACACACTCTACCTGTCAGGATGGATTTTCAAGTTTATGTAATGTATATTGGAGGAGGTGACCCTTTGAGAGCTGCATGCAAAAAGATTTCATTTTAATGTATCTCTGTCTCTCTCTCTCTCTCTCTCTCTCTCTCTCTCATCTATCTATGACTGTCTACCCATCCGTCCATCCATCCATCCATCCATCCATCCATCCATCCATCCCTCTCTCTCTCATCTCTCATCTACCTACCTACCTACCTATCTAAATCTGGCACTATAACATTTGAAGGCTAGCCTTGGTTTTGTAGAGAAGGCGGCACCTTGAAGAAAATATACAGTAGTTATCACACAAAGTGTTTCTAGTCCATATGGAGGAAAGAGAGGAAGAACAGGACCAATAAAGGCAAAAAGGGAACAACTCACAGGTAACCCTGCTTTCCCTTTTGGTCCTTGGTTGCCTTCTAATCCTTTGAGACCCTATTTAAAAAAAGTGGGGAAGAGAATTATCAGTATTTGGATAATGCAGAGAAACGTTTACATGCAGCCCAGCATCCACAGTTGGAAAACCACAATGCTCCAGGTATACAGTGACTCTGGCAACTTGCAAATGTACCAAGCTGCAAAATTTGGCATGCATTTGGAGGAAGATCTATGGGGTGGAGCGGGGGCGCTTAGGGAAACTCCAGGGAAATGCAAGGAGGGGGAATCTAAGCAAGCTGGGGGGGGAATACTTACTTTTGATCCAAGGTAGCCCTGGGAAAAATTAGGAAAATATGCATTTGTAGAAAGCGGGAGAAAAGGTCCAGCCAGACCCATAAAGTAGAGGTGTGTTTACAAAGCATTAGAGAAGAATTGACACATCCAGATGAGGAATTTAACACACAGTCATTTCAATGTTTTCCTTCTCTTCTTTTCACCTCTCCTTTTTAGGAGTGGTGCAGTGGCCTAGAGGTGGAGCTCCCGCCTCACAATCAGGAGGCTGTGAGTTTGATCCCAGGTAGAGGCAGATCTTTCTCTCTCTGAGCACAATGAGAACATATCCGCTGAACAAAACTCCACATTGGTGACAGGAAGGGCATCTGGCCAGTAAACACTGCTAGCTCCACTCAGTTGCCCAGACTCCACCCCGCCAGGGATTATGGGGTTCTTAAAAGAAGATGATGATTTTCATCTCTCCTTTTTCCTTAACCAAAACAATCTATACAGGAAAATAAAGAGACTTACTGGAACACCAGGATATCCGGTGTAACCTTGGGCCCCGAGGAGGCCAACAGCACCCTGGGGAAAAAAAGGGAAATAATTCAGAAATGGCTTTCAAACACCCCTCCCTTATAAGTGCATCAACAGCCATCCCTCCTGCCTTTGCTGCAAGTATAAGATGACATGGTGCGATATTACTGCCTAGGTGTGTGAATGAAGGGATTTCAACCAGGGCAATGTCAGCATCTGTTAAACATAGCTTGAAAGCAGCTTACCTGTTTTCCCTTCAGTCCTAGCCTCCCAGGTAGCCCCACAGGGCCGTCCTCTCCCTGAAAGAGGTCAAGAGAACTCCATGAGAACTGCTCTCTTGCTTAATAACAGACTAAATAGCAGCGTTCCAACTAACCAACTCCAACCCAATAAACTCCGAGACAAGCAATTCCTCAAAGGTCCATTTTATTAGAGTTGTCATATTGGCACATTGGGAAAAACCCCAATCTGAGAGTTCTGGGTTTTCCCTTCCCAAAAGAGAAATCAAAGATCCATCCCCTGCCTCCATCAGTCCATCACATCATGGCCCAATCAAATCTTCAATGTCCCAACTGGAGACATCCCTCCAGTCACTCCCCTCCAGGTGCAGAGCAACATGTCCTTGACGCTCTGAGAAAGAATGTTGTTGTGTCTATCTTTCTACCCCAATATGAAATCCCTCCTCCTAAATTCCCAGGCACTGAATGTGGCAGCCTGATGCAAAAGTGGTTACAGAAGTTGCAACGCTGAATCTGCCGAATTGGAGAGCAAACAATATATTTAAGTTTCCTTTTTCCACAGGACTTTCCCCCATTATCAGTCTTTGACCAATTGAAATGTTTCAGGGTGTTTGGGTAACGGACCTTTTGTGCACACCTGCTTCATCATCTCCATGTTCCTTTAAATGACCTTAGGCTGGATTGGCACGTCCCCTTTGTTGGGGTGGCACCCCCTGGCTCCCTGACACTCCCTTGTCCCATTCTCCCCCACCACCACCCACCCTGTTGCAAAATGTCAAGTGGCCAGATGCGAAGCGATGCTAGCAGCTGTGACAATATCTATAGTTATGCAGATCCTGGCTTCATTCTGGCAAGATTCTGTCTGTAGGTGACAGATACTCCCACATAGACCTCCTGCTCGCAAACTTAGGGCATTGAAATTCTAGGATGGACATCAGCACTCGGATGCAATTCTCATCCTCACCTTAAAGCCAGGATCCCCTTGGGGCCCAAGAAGCCCTCTGTTGCCTCTGTCACCCTAGAAAAAAGAAGCAAGACACTGGGAAGCTTTCATGGCATGTAAAAGGCAGATTAGCTTGAAGAAGAATTATGGCCATCAGATCATTGCATGGCTAAAGAGGGGTAGCTAATATGTATCTTCACTAGCCATCAATACTCACCTTTTGCCCCTTGGGCCCTTTTGTGCCCTTCGTGCCCTGAAGTCCAGAAGCCCCCTAAAATTGGGGAATGGGGGGGAGGAAGGAAGAGTGTAAGTCCTTGAGGCTAGGAAGTTTGACTGACCTGAAGAATGCAAGGGAAGGAAGGAAGGAAGCAAGCAAGGAAGGAGAGAAGGAGGGAAAGGAAAGGCAGGGAAGGGATTCTGGTGCTAAGAGAATAAGGTTGCCAGGATTCGGCTACAGGATACTAGGCAGGAGCCTAGGAAAGAGAAGAATCAAGGGTCCGCCCCAGGGGTGGGTATTCAGCCGGTTCTGACCAGTTCTGGAGAACCGGTAGCGGAAATTTTGAGTTGTTTGGAGAACCAGCCAATCCCACCTCTGACTGGCCCCGCCAACCCCATCTCTTCTCTGCCTCCCATCGAGTCCCAGCTGATCCTTTGGTTGCCCTGCACAGAAGAACGGAGCTGGAAATCAGGCCAGTGGGGTGGGGTGGGAATGGGGATTTTGCAGACTCCTTCTTCTGCCATGCCCACCAAGCCACACCCACCAAGCCACGCCCACAGAACCGGTAGTACACGTTTTTGACTCCCACCACTGGTCCACCCCCTTACATTCATGCCAGACTCACAGAAATACCCTGAGGTCCACGGACACCTGGCAGACCCTTGTCACCTGGAGAGCCCTGGAAGGGAGAAAAACATCCGTGACTCGTGGATCTCAGACTCCAACCAGTTTTTTTCAGCTAGGACCCCTCACTTGCAGGTTGGCGACTGAGCAAAGCAAGGCTTACCTCCCTATTGTAAAGTCTCACAGGCCAGTGGAAGAAGGTGACCAGGAAGTCTACCTACCTTGTAGCCTCTGGAACCTCTTGGGGATCGAGAACCGGTTTTACCACACTTGCCCTGGGACACAGACACACAATTCCATCAGTTTCAGCAGATGGAGAGAGAGAAGGACCATCCCAGCCTCAAGTAACAACCCATCTCGGAGCAAGATGGCTCCTTGGGAAAAGAAAGAGAACTCTTCCTACCTTTCTGCCAGCTTTACCCATCTTTCCCATTCTCCCCTCGTGCCCCTGTTCACCCTAAGAAAGAGAAGAACAAATGCAAATAGAAAATAAAAGATTTATTTATTTTTTGTCTATCACTGTTCTAAAAGATGCATCCCGTTTTTGGACAAGGACGAAAACATCCTTCTACATTTTTCAAGGAAGGATTCTTACCCAGGAAATAAATTCTGGCTAGTTATGGATTTTTTCTTCAATTTTAAGGGGAAAAAAACTCCAGAACAATTTCAAAAGCTGGTCCATTCGTACCTTTGTCCCTTTGCTTCCTTTCTGACCAGCTACACCTGGTGGTCCTGGAGCCCCCTGAAAGACGGAGATGAAGCAAGAAGGTATAAGACACAGCAACTTGAAGACTTGTGGACTTCAATTCCCAGAATTCCCCAGCTGGTAGAGTCCAGCCTTCAGCAGCAAACAACCAAACTTCAATAATCAGCCAAGAAGATGTTTTGGGAAAGTCTCTGGGCCGGCTGGGGAATTCTGGGAGTTGAAGTCCACAAGTCTTCAAGTCACCAAGGTTGGACATCCCTTGTCTAAGCCTTGTTACTAACACATCTCAACTCTTCATTCACTCTTACAAACTATCGCAGCCCAACGATTTCTCTGGAAGGTTGGATTTTCTTTTTCGTTCTTCCAGAAATACCAAAAATCACATCAAGAACAGCTCATTTCAGAGAATACCTTCCTGGACTGTCGAGAAACCTAACTTTTTGGCAATGAAGAAAATGCATTTTGGAATTACAATTGTGCAGTCCTTTTTGTAATATCTGAGAAGTCTGACAATGCTTGCAAGTCTTCCTTGGGAAAGAGAAGATGGCTTTCCAGTATGCCTGGGCTGAGAAAGGTGGGGGGGAAACAAATATAAAAAAAGAAAAAAATGGTGTTATGGTGTCCAATCTAGGTACTTTACCTGAAGACCAGAATCGCCTGTTGATCCAGGTTCTCCTTTTCCACCTGGAGGACCCTAAAATGAGAACCTAGGGTTTAAGAGCTATCTGATGTATCATACTACTGAGCTGCCATGGAGAAGCAAGACAAGAGCGCAGCAATTTATTTGAAGCATTTTGATGGCCTCAGATGCATCTTCATTTAGAAGTTCTCCACACCAGAGAGGGAAAATGCTGCAGCTAAAATCAACTTACTTCCACTGCCCTTTCTCCAGGCATTCCTCTTTGACCAGGTGGCCCAGCAGGGCCTAAAATCAGAAGAGAAAAGAGATGCATGTGAGATTTTGCAAAACATTGTGGACAATTGCAATCTAGGCCAGGCATTCTATGCTTTGAAGTCAACAATGCGGGATGAGAATGTGAAAGGTTTTTAAGAGAAAGACAGGCAGAGTATGGGGTAGGAGTGAAGCGAGGAATTAGCCTGGAGTCATTATGTTGCTATAAATGGTCTAAGCCCAGCCCCTCTTGAATTCCTTTGATTCATATCTAGTGCCAATTTAATGCTGACCATTAGTTGACTAGATCAGAGTTCCCCAACCTTTTCGGCTTTCCACACGGCAGGATGGGGAGAGTCTTGGTTTTATGATGGCATAACTTGCTAAAGGAGGAGATTCAACCATTTAGTTTCTTGTCATTTAGCCAAAGCTGGCTTGCAGAGAAGAATGACCAACACATGTTATGAAGGTGGACGGACCCAACCATGTTCAACCAACAGAGATGATAGATACCTGCAGCCCACCAGTTCCTTTCTCTCCCATCATTCCTTGGTCTCCTTTCTGGCCATCGAGACCTTGAGGTCCCTGAATTCCATTAAGGCCTACAGGACCTGATGAACCCTGCAACACACACAAAAAAACCACATATTATCAAATGGAAAACCCTCCACAAAAGAATGAACCAAGCTCATAAAGGAGACGCCCATCACTTCCTTCTCTATTAGGAACTCAGCTTGGTAGCAAAGACCATTTTCCTAACAATCTCCATCCTTATTTTTTTAATCTTAAAATCCTCTAAACTACAAATTGGTTTGTTAGCCCTTCCTTACCAAAGGTCCAGGTGATCCCTGATCACCCTTCTTCCCATTTTCTCCTGGAGATCCCTGCAAAAGATCAAGGGGAATATGTTTTTCATTTGGATCTCTTCAAGCCACGTTTGGCCACATAGCTAAATTAGATTCTCGGATTCTACTGAACAACCCTTTAGTTCTGGAAAAACTTGAAGAAAGTGATGGATGAGAATGCTTTACCTCCTACTGGACAAGTGCAACTGGAACTAATTTAAAAAAAAATGCAACTTACTGGATCAGGTTGACTTGAGCTTGTCAACATTGAGCAGGACTTGTGGGTGAAACTCATAATATTCCAATCAAGAGGTTCAAATGGTCCATTTGACACAACTTACCATCATGCCAGCTGCGCCCTTTGATCCCTTCCGACCCGGAAGACCTGGATTCCCCTAAAGAGAAAAGCATGGTAGATACTCAACAGTGGCTTTGGATGACTTTACCATCTTGCAAGTTTTGAGTGAAGAAGACACTGAGTGAAGAAGCTGAGAGTATCATACATGTTGCACACTCCACAAAAATCCTAGCCCAAGCCAACCTCCTCTGTTTTCTCTCCAGATGTGTGGATTTGCACCTTTCAGCGTGCACCAGTGGCAAGGGAGTTCTTGAAAAGCAGTTGTAACACTGAAGCTGAAGAACATCAACTTAAGGAGATTACAATCTAAAGCCTGACTGAGAAAGAATCTAAGTTCATCTGAGAAGCAGCAATTTAGCAATGAAAGAAGAACCTGTTTCCTATATCTACAGAGGACAATGTTCTACAATTTTCTCTCTCAATGGAGTCACAGCCCAGAAATGAAGAACAGAAGCGATTCTTCTAGACACGACGATGGCTTCTTCTATACCTTTAGTCCTTCAACGCCTTCTGGTCCAGGAAATCCCCAGCTTCCTGGTTCTCCCTATAACACACACACACAAAAAACCAATGTCAAGGAATTCATGCAAGATGGAAGGAATTTTGTAAGCCATCAAAGAGCCCCAGTAGGTATCACCTGATATCCTCGGATTCCTTCTGGGCCGGGCGTCCCAATCACACCAACTTGTCCCTTTCGAGAGAAAAAGAGACAACAGGACAAACTCTGGAGGAAATCCCATTTCATCAGTTCTCTTTCCTCTTAGAGAAAGGTCCATCATCGTCATCGTCATTGTCGTCATCAGCAGTGTTTCTCAACTTTGGCAACTTGAAGATGTGTAAATTTCAACTCCCAGAATTCCGCACATTTTAAAATTGCTAAGGTTGAGAAAAACTGTTTTAGGGCCAGGTGGATAGGGATGCGGTGGCTCAGTGGCTAAGACGCTGAACTTGTCAATCAGAAAGGTCGGTAGTTCGGCGGTTCGAATCCCTAGCACCACGTCATGGAGTGAGTTCTTGTTACTTGTCCCAGTTTCTGCCAACCTAGCAGTTCAAAAGCGTGTAAAAATGCAAGTGGAAAAATAGGGACCCCTTTGGTGGGAAGGTCACAGCATTTCATGTGCCTTCAAAGGCGTTTAGTCATGCCAGCCACATGACCATGGACAGCGCTGCCTCTTCAGCTTTGTAACAGAGATGAGCACCACCCCTTAGAGCCGGAAACGATTAGCACGTATGTGTGAGGGGGAACATTTACCTTTACCTTTAGGGCCATGTGGGAGCATTGATTCAGAACCCTGGTTCACATAAAATGTTTAAATCATACCGAACAAAACCCCAAACTTCCAAATCAAAGTCCCATCACTCCTTCTGAACTTGGTTGAATCAGATACTTTGGTTGATCAGTGTAAACTAAACTGGATTTGGGGTAATTTGCACGTTTATACCTATGTGAGAACCAGTTTGCTGTAGTGGTTTAAGCCATGGGATTAGAAGCTGGAGATAATTTTGCCTTAGGTATAAAGCCAACTGAGTGACTCTGGGCCAGTCACTCTCTCTCAGCTCTAGGAAGGAGGCAATGGCAAACCATTTCCGAAAAAACTTGCCAAAAGACCCTGTAGGGACTTCTCCAGGCAATTTCCAAGAATCAGGCATGATTGAAAGGAAGGCTCTAGGGAAGATGAAAAACAGCCCCCCAGGAAGTTCAGATAGGCCATGCCCACCATGGCCACACCCACCCAGCAACCGGGCAGAGAACCAGTTGCTGGGATTCTTGAATCCCACCCCTGTCCACATATCATGTTCTCAGGTGTAAAACTGAGAGGATGGTTAGAGACAGGTAAGTCAGATTTGTACTTGCCAGAAAGCCTTCTTGGCCCTTCTCTCCTTCGAGTCCCTTCTGGCCAACATTGCCCGGGATCCCAGCTGGCCCAGGCCAACCGAAGAGTCCTCTGGTGCCAGGGCTGCCCTGTTCCAGGAAGAATGTGAGGGGAAGAATCACTTCAGAAGATGGGAAAGAACAGCAAGAGATCTGGAAAGGTTGATTCAGATGCTCTTGTCTCATCCAATCTAGTCAACGTTTCATATGTTACTCAAAAAGATCGACCTTCACTTGGGCCAGCAGCAGACAACGGCAAGGCAAAACGTTGCTGAGGCCAGATCCACTCGATCCTGACACCCCATTCCATTTCCTTGGTTTTACAGTTTTGGGCTCACACTTTCCTCCTTCCCAAGATAGGTCCAGTTCTGAGTCCTCCCCACCACCACCGACACATGTTTTTAAAAACAAATTCCCAACGATGTTCATGTTTATGGAAACCAGAAGCTATGCCCAGTTCTCTGATGCTTTTCTTCTGGAGAGATGGTACTGCATGGCTTGATAAGCATCAGCCCCCATGGGGGGCGGGGAGGAGGAGGAGGAGGAGAAAGAAAAGAGGAGAAAGAAAAGATAGATAAGATGGAGATGGAGAAGGAGAAGGGAAGATAAGGAAAAGGAGGAAACATGATAAGGTTTTTTTCACTGCTTTGTACAAAAAATGTACAAAAACATTTTTTAAAAACCCTCTGATATTAAAGACATTTACCTATAAATAAATTGAAGATTGGACATCATAAAAGCAAAGACATTCTTCAAATGTCACCAATTTTAGAAGCAAAAATTAGACCAAAGCACCCAAACTTCAGCTAAGTTTCACAGGTGGGTCTGTAGGCATGTGTTGTTCAATATTTTAAGAAAAACAAATTTGGCTCAGTTCTACTCTAGACACAGTTTTGCTCCAAGGTGCTTGAACTTAAATGTTAATACAAAAAAACACCCCAGTCCAGAACTCTTTCTATTATACCTTTTCTCCCCTTGTCCCTGTCTTGCCTGGGATTCCAGGATCACCAACACCACCCTGTGGAGGAAAGGACATGCTAAGACACGGAGGCCTTCAAGAGATGCCAAGCAGGATTCAAAAATGTATCCGGATGAACTTCTGGGTGACTTAGATTTTGTTCCTCTTTTCTAGAGATTCAGTCAAACCATCTTCTTCTAAGCTGGCCTGGGAAACCCCCAAATAAGGTTGTGTGACTACCTCTTTCCCACGTTCTCCCACTTCTCCTGGAGGCCCTTGGAAGCCCCTGTCTCCAGGTGCTCCAAGACTTCCTTTGAGGCCAGAGTCTCCTGGGATTCCTCTGTCACCCTGGGAAGGAACAACAGCTAAATCAGCTTATCATCTCCAACAGCAATAGTAGTGAAGACAGATTTATCAAAGGGGAAAAAATTAGAAACATTCTTCATATTTTATTTTTCTCTGATAGGTCTGAATAATGGGGATGGGGTATCCCACTTTTTTGGGCCACCCCACAGCCAAGGCTAGCTTCATTTCCCAGTTTGGGGGAAATGGTGACTGTTGTAAATTGCTTCAAAATAAGATGGATGGCAAATAAATTGATTGCAAAAAAAAAGAAAAGAAAAGGAAGGAAGGAAGGAAAGATGGATGAAGGATGGATGGATGGATGGATGAATGAATGAGGTTTTTTTGGCTGAAAGGTATACATCTCTTTCCATCATTTCTTGAAGTGATTTTAACCCACAGAAAGAGATCTTGACTTGGAATCAGGGAAAATTAATAAACTGAATGGGATTTCCTTGTGGGCAGAGGAGAATTGATCATATTTTTGCTTACAGGAGAAAACAGTCAAAAGTTCAGAATCACCAGGCCAAATGAAAGAGGTTGTGTGACTTCGCTTGCAAACCAGGAAAGAAGCAGGAAGGTGAACTCTATGACGCATTTTTGGGGTTACTGACCTGTTCCCCTTTTGTTCCAGGCTGACCTTGCCTTCCAGGCAATCCTAAGGGACCCTAGAAGAGGAAAAAAGCTTTTAACACCTCTTACTAAGTCTACTAAGTACTTAATTTATAAACTAAACCAATTGTCAACTTGTAAAACATCTCCATGTCTGTATCCAAGTTGCCATAAGAAAGAGCGGGGGGGGGAGTGGGCAGAGACCTGAAGGAGCATACGGCAAATGAATTCAGAAGCACATTCCAACCTTATCTCAAAAAGATTGTAGCTAAGTTACCGGAGATGAAATTCCTTAAGTGGAGCTTGTGATTGATGACACCCAGCCCTGAATGTGCTTCATTGGAGAATCTGAGTTATGACACACCGGGGGAGAGGGGGGGGAAGGGGGGAAACACCAATAAATCCAGTTCCAAGTTAATCAGATGGAACTGAAGATATTTCTTGGATGAGAAGCAAAAGGTTTTCAAAGAAAACACCAAAAAAAACTCCAGTTGCTTTTTTGGGGAAAAGCACTCTTGGCTCAACCATGACCTGGGTGATTGAGAATCTCCATAGACATTGAGAAGGAAACATCTCACCTGTTCTCCATCCACACCGCAGATGCCAATGTCACCAGGATCTCCATCTTTGCCCTAAAGAGGGGAAGAGTTCAGTCACTGAAAGGGCAAAGTCCTATCTAGAATAGAAGCAAATAGCATTGGGAGGGACCTTGGGGGTCTTCTAGTCCAACCCCCTGCTTAGGCAGGAAACCCTACACCACTTCAGACAAAATGGTTACCCAACAACTTTCTAAAAACTTCCAGTGTTGGAGCATTCACACTAATTGATTGTTCTGTCAGGAAATTTCTCCTTACTTCTAAGTTGCTTCTCTCCTTGATTAGTTTCCACCCATGGCTTCTTGTCCTGCCCTCAGGTGTTCAGGTGCTCAGATAGATTTTGAAGAGGGTAGTTCTTCTCAAAAGACAAATTCACACAATGCCCTAAACCTGGCTTCCCCAAAACAGCAATGTATGTTTATAAAAGAAGCCATTTTCTAGCACAGGGAAATTCATACGTCTTCTTAAGCAATGGCTGGGTTTTGAACTATGGAGTGATTCACATGGCCCAGATTTGCCATGTCTACAGTTAGGCAAACCAGCTTTTGTTGAATAGTTAACACAAACATGGTTCAGAAATTACACTAAACTACAGGTGAAGGTAAAGGTTCCATTCGCACATCTGTGTTAGTCGTTTCTGGCTCTAGAGGGCGCTGCTCATGTCCGTTACAAAACCAAAGAAGAGCCAGTGCTGTCCGAAGACGCCTCGGTGGTCATGTGGCTGGCAGGACTAGACACCTTCAAAGGCGCACGGAGGAATGCTGCTACCTTCCCGCCAAAGGGGTCCCTATTTTTCCACTTGCATTTTTACATGCTTTCAAACTGCTAGGTTGGCAGAAGCTGCTGGGACAAGGAACGGAGCTCACTCCATGACATGGCACTAGGGATTCGAACTATATGGTGTATAGTATAAACTATACACCATGGCTTACCTTCCTCTTGCTTTACTCCCTTACCTTCTCTCCTTTGTCCCCTGGTGTTCCATCAAGACCATCTGGACCACCTTTTCCCTGTGTGAATACAATAAATGTGTTTGAGAAAAATAATAGCATTTAGGATATACAGTTCAATAATATAACATCTGCAAGCAAACTGTTACAGAGAGGAGGGGGTCACAAAGAGCCTGTCCCAGAGAGGAGGGAGGTCAACCTATTTCCCAAAACACCTGAGGGCCAGACAAGGAACTATGGATGGAAACTGATCAAGCAGAGAGATTCAACCTAGAAATAAGGAGAAATTTTCTGACCGTGAGAACAATCAATCAAAGGAACAGAAGTTTATTTATTTATTTGATTAGTCTATTGCTTACAAGATAATAGGTATAAGTATAAACATAGTTATAAATACATGGATACATATAAGAAAATAAAAGAAACAATAGGACAGGGAGGGTAGGCACGTTGGTGCACTTATGCACGCCCCCTACAGACCTCTTAGGAAAGGAGTGAGGTCAATAGTAGACAGTCTAAGGTTTAAGTTTTTGGGGTTTGGGGAAGAAACCCCAAAGTTGCCTTCAGAAGTTGTCGGAGTTTTATCATTAGAAGCTTTCAACAAGAGACTGGGCTGCCATCTGTCAAAAATGGTGGAGGGTCTCCTTCTTGAGTGGGGGTTGGACTAGAAGACCTCCAAGGTCCCTTCCAACTCTATTATTCTATTCTGTTATGCCTATATGATATTTCAGGTCAGCTTAACACAGAGCTTAGTTGTTCCTACAGGCCATCTGGGAAGTCTAGGAATGAGTTTTCTGCCACTTCCACCCAGCTCAGTTAATGAAATATTTTGTGTAGCCAGGCTCTAAGATGCGTTCAAGGTATATTATTTACCTGGTTTCCAGGTGGACCAGTCACACCCTTTGGGCCAAGGGGACCTGGTTCCCCTACTCGTCCCAGTTTTCCTTGGACCCCATTTGGCCCATTTCTTCCTGGAGGCCCCTGGGAAGTAAAAGGTAAAAATAAGGTCCAGAAAGGCCCCAAAATATGCAAACTAATATCATAACACACAACAAAGCAGCTGTAGATCACATAATACTTGTGTCAGAGGCACCAAGGTTGAAAGGAGTAGCCGGTGACATCACCATTGTCTTGGGGGCACCCAGTTGGGGCTCCTTTCATGTTCCCAGCTGCAGCTGGAGCGAAGGATGAGAGCTCACCCCACCCCTCAGCAGCATTCGGGTCTCGAACATGTGCTTGCTAATCGCCAGCCTAGTATCCTAACCCTGCAAGCTAGTGGGCTCCATCAGTTCTAGATTTGCGAGCTTGATAGAGAAAGTCTGGCTGTTGCATGATGGAAGCATGGATACCTGTGTCCATGTCAAGATCGGAGAACACTTTAAACTTCCAGTGACTAGTATTGCTTTTTAACTTGCCAATGAACAGAGGGGAGGGGAGGGTGAGATGGAATGTGGAGGCTACAATCTTCAACCATGAGAGCCAAGGACACGTCTCCAGGTTTCTGCCAAGACATGGACTGTTGTCAAAACAAAAGGCTGATTCCCAATTGGACAATATGACCTGTTCTACCCAAGCATTCAATGACCCATTCAGATAACTGTACACTTACCAACAGCCCAGGGAATCCTCTCGGACCCAATTCACCCATCCAGCCCTGGAAGACAGCGAGATAGATCTCCACTTAAATATCTTAATCCATTTGTGCAAAAAAAATTGCGAAAACCCCCCCTGCATTGGCGACAGGAAGGGCATCCGGTCAGTAAACACTCAGCTCCATTCAATTGCCCAGATTCCACCCCAATGCAAGGGATTATGAGGTCATTAAAAGATGATGATGATGATGATGATGATGATGATGATGATGATGATGATTTGTGCAAAATATCACATGAAATGAGTGAGGGGAAGACATTGTGTCCATATGGGAGGCCCAAATCTGCATGGATATATCCAGGTGATCTGGATGGGAAGAAATCTTTTCCCTTTACTCTCAAAATACTAGCAAAATGGAAAAGGAGAACGTACCTGCGGGCCAGGAAGACCTTTTGGGCCAGGAAGTCCAGGTGGACCCTATGCAGAGAGGAAGATCAGGGCAAAATAAAAATGTCATTCACGTTGACCTCATCCATCACATCCACCAGGTTTCTCCAGCAAACACAGGTGCGTCAGGCTTTTGAATAGTAGAGACACATATGCTAAAGTGGAAGTTGTTTTGCTGAAGCTTAAACAACATTAAATAAAGCACAGTTCTTTGGGTGCCTTGGTGGCGCAGTGGTCAGAATGCAGTACTGCAGGCTCCTTCTGCTGACTACCGGCTGCCTGCAATTTGGCAGTTCGAATCTCACCAGGCTCAAGATTGACTCAGCCTTCCATCCTTCCGAGGTTGGTAAAACGAGGACCCAGACTGTTGGGGAGCCAGAGGCTGACTCTGTGCACCACTTAGAGAGGACTGTAAAGCACTGTGAAGCGGTATATAAGTAAGTGCTATTGCTAAGTGCTATTTTGATCATTCCTGTACAAATATTCATTTTCCCTTTATATAACGCACGGTGCCCAATGCAAATCGAGAGCTGGGACCCAATCCCTCAAAATGCAATCCTGAATCAAATCGGTTTGCACTTTTAATTCAGAGCTTGACATATCTGCAGACCTTTATGTTCTGTTTCATCACTCCTCGTTATGTTCTGTGCATGGGGCAGTGTTTCCTGGCTGGCTGCAGATTCAGCCTCAGAATGTTCTGGTCAACAGGGATTCGTTAGAAAGAATTGTTAGAAAGAAACTACCGGTTTGCCTGAACTGGTCCGTACTGGCTGAATCCCACCCGTTAGAAACCCAATACGTGCACAGCAGAGGAAGCAGAGACTTACTTTGGACCCCTGTGTCCCTGGACAGCCTGGAGGGCCTTGGATTCCAAGTTCTCCCTACACAAAATGGAAGGTCAGGAGAAAGGGAAGAGAGGGTTAACTTAGAACCCACCAAACCCTCTTCATAGACTACAGAAGTAAGTGCCAGAACTAGGTGAGACTGCTTACCTTTCTGCCATCAAGTCCTGGCTGGCCTCTGTCTGCAATTAATCCCGGATAACCCTGGAAGGGAGGGATTTATCAGTGTCAAGGGAAGAAAGCTTGTAGGTGTTCTCTGTGTTCTGACCAAGGCTTCCCCAACAGCACGAAGCCGACTCCTCATCTCGATAAACCCCTTTTATTTAGTTTACAGGGAATTCCTCCCCAGCAAAGTCCTGGCCGACACTCTTTCAAGCTATTCCACAATTACAGACCTTTATCAGAGCTGCCAGGCCAATATCTTTCAGATGCCACACTGTAGCAGACAATACTTGGCAAGAAGTCAGGAACAGATCTTCACCCAAATGAACTAATTGTCTCCTGCAAAACCCCACTCCCCTTTTATTGGGAGGGGCCATTCACCATCCATCTGTGCCTTTACTCCCAAGTCAACCCTTGTTCCTTAAGTGTTCCCTTCTCCTGGCAGCTCTGCGCATGCACACACTGGGAACAGGCTCCAGCTGTTCTTCTGCCCCACTGATCTCCAACTTGGAAGGCAGCTGATAACTGTCGGACGGCCCTGGCCCCATCTCTGCCTCCAATGCAGAGCCCTCGTCAGAGCCTTCCCCAGACTCCAGGACTGGCCCAGGTTCCTCCCCAACCTCCTCACTGTCCGATTCTGCTGCCAGCTGTGCTGGCCATTGGCAGGCCACAACACTCTGCTTCTACAATCTACTGTCTCCACAAATTCTGATCAAAGAAATATGGAGAGAACATTTGGAAGAGGCCAGGCTATTTATTCCTAATCTTCATATCATCACTACGCCCTTGACAAGAACTGCTGAGGGAAATAATGAGATCTTGTGGGACCACCCAGCTCTTCCCAAATCAGGTGTCCCTCAAGTTCATTCCACATGGCAGCAAATGACTCACACTGTTGCCAACAGCTCCTTGTGGCCCAGCGGGGCCAGGTTTTCCAGGAAAGCCCTGCCAGCAAAATACACAGATAAGCAATGGTTTGGTTTATACACCACACACGTATGGACCTAATGAACTATTTTCATGTTTGCACCATAAATTAGCTTAACTCTAATTGTGAGTTAAAATGTGAGTTTGATGCCTAGGTAGAGGCAGATATTTCTCTCTCTGGGCACACTGAGAATATATCTGCTGAACAAAACTCCACACTGGTGACAAGAAGAGCATCCGGCCATTAAAACACTCTGCTAGCTGCATTCAGTTGTGCAGACTCAACCCCACAAGGGATTATGGGGTCATTAAAAGATGATGATGATGACCATAAATTAGCTTAACCCAGTGGATTTTTTTTTTGCATATCAGCCTATGCAACATGAGACCTAACTGAGTTTCTAAGCTGACTAAGCATTGCACATGTGAAGGGAGCCACTCATCCTCTAGTAACTGTCCACGGAAGAAAAAGATCTCAAACATGGCTTCTTACCATCAGCCCTGGGAAACCTGGATTGCCGTTTTCCCCTGGTTGTCCTGGGGAACCCTATCAGGGAAAAAGAAGCCATTTACAAGAAGGTTCTGCAAAGCATTACATTAGGTGGGCGAATTAATGAAGAGCCAGTTTCCAGGACACAGACTAGAACACAGAACATTAGGGAAGGGATCTTGGAGAGCTTGTAATCCAACCCACTGCTCAAGCAGTGTCCCATTCTGGACAAATGGCTGTTCAATCTCTTCTTAAAAACCTCCAATGTTGGATCATCCACAACTTCTGGAGGCCAGCCATTCCACGGGTTCATTGTCCTCACTGTCAGGAAATTTCTCCTTAGTTCTAGGTTGTTTCTCTCCTTGTTAGTTTCCATCCATCGCTTCCTATCTCACCCTTCTGGTGCTTTCTCTTTAATGATCTTCCACTGGACAGCCATTTGTGCTGTCTTTGGAAGAAAAGATAAACCCCCTCTTCTCCGTAATAGCCCCTCAAATATTGGAAGACTGCTATCATGCCACTCTTTCTATTTGTTAGGCTGGACACACCTAGAACTTAAGTCCCAGCCTTTATTCAAGGCTCGGCTGCAAATCGCATTCTTGAAAAAGAGTAGAACCAAGAGATATGAGTGAAAGCCATCAGATTCCACTTACATCTGATCCTGGAGGGCCATTATGTCCTTGGGCACCTCTCAAACCCAGAGGACCCTACAGAAAAGAGGAAAAACAAGTTGTCCAAACAAAGAAGCTTCTTGGATGAGAAGCAAAAGCAAAAAATCAAGAAAGTCCACCAAGGTGCAACTGGACTTTCTGGATTTTCTTTGAAGTTGTTTCACTTCTCATCCAAAGAAGCTTCTTCAGCTCTGACTGGATGGTAGCAAATGGAAGGATTTATATGAAACATCTTCAAAGAGAAACCAGAAAGTCCAGTTGCCTTTCAGAAAAAGCACCTTTGGGGCAACATGACCTGGATGACCGAGAATCTCCATAGACGTCAAGAAGGTCCAAACCTGGTGTTTAGATTCATGCATGCCTCTTTACAATTAAAAAAAAGGTTCCACTCACTGCCAAACCAGCTGGACCAGGACTTCCCATGTTCCCAGCGAGACCCTGCAGAAAGGATTCAAACAATATTTGTTTTTTTCTTTGTTATAGTATTTATTGAACATTTTTCTTTGTAATAGATCACATTTTCAGTCTTGCAATGACAGTGCGCTGTCTATATCCCGTCCTTTTTAAGTAATACATAGTGTTGTACACCCTGGTTATAACCAGTATTCTCTTAATCATTCATGTATAGTCTCTTTACCTGCATAGTTACACGTCATAATTATAACCTTTATTTTCATACTTATACCATAACATTCTGTATAGTTATCTCACTCCATTCCCCTCTCTACTTCCTTCTCCTCCCATTTCCTCTTCTCCTCTCCTCTCCCCTCTCTTCTCTACTCCCCCCTCCTTCCCTCCCTCCTTTCCTCTCTCTACTTCCCTCTCCTTCCTTCTCCCCCCCTCCTTTTTCTTATTCATGCAGCTCAGGATGACATCCCACCAGAGGTGAAATTCAGCAGGTTCTGACCACTTCTGAAGAACCAGTAGCGGAAATTTTGAGTAGTTTGGCAAATACCACCTCTGACTGGAGATTTTGCAGAATTCTTACCCTGCCACGCCCAAGCCACACCCACAGAACTGGTAGTAAAAAAAATTGAATCCCACCACTGCATCCCACCATGCATTGTGAGGTAGGAGCTTGCTGACTAAAACAGACTGAGGAACACGGATGCCGTGTCATTTAGCATCCATAACTAGGACTCAGTCTTGGTTGTCTTGATGTCCCAATCTTGCTTTGCAGAACCAGAACTGGGCTTCTGAAACCCAAGAAGGAGAGAAATAATGTAGAATGGGAACCTTTCTACCAGCTTTTCCTTCGGACCGACGATTCCTGGAGCCCCTCGTAAGCCCTACCAGGAAGTTGGAGAGAAGGGAAAAAGGAGAAGAACAAAGTATGGTGAGGAATCCTCCAGGATGCTCAAGGTCTCCCTCACTCCTCCATAGGGCTCAGGGTACAAATACAGGTAGTCCTTGACTTACGATCACAGTTGAGCTCGATATTTCTGTTGCTAAGTGAGACAGTTAAGTGAGTTTGGACCTATATTACAGATTTTCTTGCCGCAGTTGGTTAAACGAATCACTGCCATTGTTAAATTAGTCACACACGGTCGTTAAGTGGACGGGCTTTGCTTGTCCGAAGGTCGCCAAAGGGGAATCTATGACCCCGGGACACTGCAACTGTCATAAATACGAACCAGTGGCCGAAGCGCCTGAATTTTGATCACGTGACCATGGGCATCGGGGTGTGACAGCTGTCATAAGTGTCAAAAACGGTCATGAGTCACTTTTTTCATTGTAAACTTTGAATGGTCACTAAACAAACCATTGCAAGCCAAAGACTCCCTGTATTTGAAGTAGAAGTGGACAATTTTACAATCACCCTGGAGTTGGAGCAGTGTTCCAGGGATTTTACTCCTTTTCTGCACCCAAGAACTCAGAAACGTTGTCCTTTCAGGGATGTTTTTCTTTATTTCTCAAATTTAGACACCACCCAGCTTGCTTTCAGAGTTCTCTCAACTAAATCTGTTTCAGAATATTAAAAGCTTCATGCTCCTCCTATTGAATTTGTTTCACTAATCATATTGTATGGTTTGATTAAAAGCAGCTCAAGATTTCCCACAGCGATGAGGAAGTAACAGAATACATTCTAATAGGTACAACAGCACAATATTTTCGTGGTATTTTTGCAGGACTGGCTCATATGGTTGTTCTAAAATATGAAAGTCTTTAAATAAACCTTTTAAGTAGTGACTCAGCCGCCTTTAAAAGCTGCTATTAAATACATATTTCTCTTCCCTTAATGCATACTTTGAACGGGCTTTACGTTAAGAAAAAAAATGATGTGAGCAGCACTGCAGCCAACGTGGTAGCCAATAATCCAAGGCACATTTTTGCTCATTTTTGCCAAAGATTAATTTGCATGTCCTTAATTAGGAGATGTAATTAGTTCAATTATGTGTCGAGTTAGAAAAATGGGTCAAGTCCCCTTAGCTATCACCAAAAGAAAACCTAAAAACAATTTTTGGCCAACTGGTTTTAAAAGACGATATAGGATAAGGAATGATTTGGTTAAATATGGGATGAATCAGATCGCAAAACCTACGGATTTCATTTTTTAAAAAAATCTATTTTTTCTTTTCCCGTGTTCATGTCTAGGCATCTACCCAGCTCCCAAGACCAGTGTCCAGTGGCAAGCTTGACCTCTGAGATATTCTGTTTAAGAGCCAATGGTGCCTTGAAAAACATACCCCATGTGTCATTCCCTCAACCCCCAAGTCAGCTCACACAGGACTGAAGTTGGCTAGAAGACCTTCCAGAGCAAGGAGTACAATGCCAGCTAATGTCTCCTCCCCACAACTCTCTTTTACTACAACATGAAGAAGGGTCAGGCTACCTTGTGGAAAAGGGGACAACCAAGAAATCCAGTAGTTTAGAAAATATAAGGCATTCTATAGTACATTAGAAAGAGGAGGGAATCTTCTAACTTACTGGAGATCCGGGAGGTCCAACAAGCCCACGTCGGCCCATCCTGCCCTAAAGAAAAACCAGTTTAGCAGTTACTATGAGTGTTGTCTCTCACTTCTCCCTATCTACAAGCCATACTTGTTTCCTTTGTGAGTAACTAGCTAGTCTAAACAGGCTAGGAAACTAGTGTTTGTATTTTGATTAGCAATCTGCTCTTTTCTGTTAGGAGTTTAATTGTCCTATAGCATCCTAGCCTTTGGAAAGAGTTCAGTTGCTGGTCATGAGTGGTGGACAGGAACTGTTATCTAGACACAAGGGCTGAAACATTTTTAAAGTTCTGACCAATGAGGTAACATTCAGAAGCTGGTGAGAATAGGATAGGATAGAGGACAGAGAATAGAGGATAGAATAGAGCAGAGTAGAGTAGAATAGAATAGGATAGGATAGGGTAGAAAATAGAGAATAGAATAAGAAATAGAAGATAATAGAAAATAGAATAGAGTAGAATAGAATAAAGAATAGAAGAGAACAGAAGAGAAGCTGGAAGGGACCTGGAAGGTTTTCTATTCCAGCCCCCTGCTCAACTATTGAAAGTATGGAGTTGATTTCCTGGTCTGATGTACTTAGTGGAGTCTGACATGCAGGTCAGGCTGAGAGTTGGTCAATCAAAGTTTTAAGGCAGTCCCACAATCATAGCCAGAATGACCTTGAGGGAGAAGAGGAAAAGTCATGACCAAGGTATTGGTTAGATAAAAGGAACTTGAGTTCAGGGCAAAACTGTAATGTGAAAAAAGGTCTCAGACAAGCCCTTTCCTAGTCCACACAAAGATGAAGGAAGGGGGATTGCAAGATTCTGTTACTATTCCTTTGCCATGAAAGTAATACTGACTTACATGGTGTTGGTTTCCTAGTCTGATCTACCTTGGCTGACAAGCAGATTTGAACCCAAGACTCCTGAACCCAATTCAAGGACCAAAGTATCATGCCATCCTTACTTTGCTCCCTTGTGGTCCTGACCTTCCTCGGATGCCATCTGGCCCTTTATTGCCCTGAAATTTAGAGAAAGAAAATAAAATCAGTTTTGTATTGCTGTTGTGGCCCACCAGCAGCCAGTGGAGCTGTTGGCAGACTCAGACAGTGAGGAGGTTGCGGGGGAACATGGGCCCGTCCTGGAGTCTGGGGAAGGCTCTGACGAGGGCTCTGCATCAGAGGCAGAGATGGGGCCAGAGCCGTCAGACAGTTATCAGCTGCCTTTGCAGTTGGAGATCAGTGGGGCAGAAGAACAGCTGGAGCCTGTTCCCAGTGTGTGCATGTGCAGAGCTGCCAGGAGAAGGGAACACTTAAAGAACAAGGGTCGACTTGGGAGTAAAGGCTCAGGTGGATGGTGAATGGCCCCTCCCAGAGGGAATAAAGAGGAGTGGAAGGGGAGTGGGGTTTGCAGGAGACAATTAGTTCAAGTCATGAGGGTGAAGATCTGTTCCTGACTTCTTGCCAAGTAACTGCTGCTCCAGCGTGGCATTTGGAAGATATCGGCCTGGCAACTCTCCCAGCCTGACAAAGGTCTGTAGTTGTGAAATCTCACGAAAGACTGTGTGCCGGGACTTTGCTAAAGGGGTTTTATTGGGATGAGGAGTCTGCTTCGTGCTTTTGGGGAAGCCTAGGTCAGAAAACCCCAAATGAGATTAAAAGACAAGCCAACCTTAAATCCTTGGGTGCCATTTTGACCAGGAAGGCCAATGGGCCCTTCTTCTCCCTGGAAAGATAAAAAAAGATTTCATCTTCAATGTTGTCAAACAGCAAAACTGAAATAAATTCGGGCTGAGGATGGAGTTAAGGGTGCAGACACCGCTACCATTCCTTCTGTCGAAAAAGGTGAATTTATTTGCAGGACACGAATGGGGTCCAGATGCATGGAGTAAATACCTTTTGCAAAATGCAAGGGACATTTCAGATTACAGATTAAGAGAGTTGAAAGGGACCTTGTAGGTCGTCTAGTCCAAGCCCCTGCCCAAGCAGAGACCCTGCACCATTGTTGACCAGTCTCTTCTTGAAAGCCTCCATTTCCTAGCTCATGAACTTCCAGAGGAAGAAACATGAATGTGAGGGAATCTTAATGTTTCAAATTCCCCTGAAGGAAACCAGGAGGTGGAGCTCTTATGATGTACATATAGCTGGTCCTCATCTTACGACCGGAATTGAGCCCAAAATCTCTGTTGTTGAGTGAGACATCTGTTAAGTGAGTTTGGCCCCATTTAAAAAAAAAAAGGCAACAGGACAGTTTTTTAATTTGAGGAAGAAGAAGAAGCAAAAGGAAAAGTTTGGCTTCTTATCAAATTCCATTCAGTTTTGCAACCGCAGATGGTCCTTGAATTATGACTGCAATGGAGCCCAGAGTTGGGAGCTAAGGGAGAAAGTTGTTCAGTGAATTTTGCCACACTTTACGACCATTCTTGTCACAATAGTTAAGTGAATCACTGCAGTCATTAAGTTAGGAACACGGTCATTAAGTGAATCCGGCTTCCCCATTAACTTTACTCGTCAGAAGGTCGCAAAAGGGGATCGTGTGACACTCTGACTGTCATAAGTACGAGTCAGTTGCCAAGCAACCAAATGTTGATCAGGTGACTGTGGGGACGCCCAAAACGTTCCTCAGTCACTTTTTTCAATGCCGTCGTAACTTCAGACGGTTGCTAAACAAATGGTTGTAAGTCGAGGGGCTACCTGTATTTCCTTCAAAAAGGTTGAGGGACAGAAGACAGAAGGTGGGGGAACATTAAGGTTCAACGCACGAGCCCCACCCAGCCTTTATTTCTAAATCAACAGCCATTTGTAAATCCTTGCAAATCTGTAAAATGCAAATTTGTAGTTGTGATTTGTAAACTCTAATGAAGGCCAGCCAAGGTCTCCACCTCCTCCTGCTGCTGCTGCTGTAGCTGTCTCCTCAAGTGGCCACAATTTACTTACATTGAACTCCCCTCCTGAAACTTCAGAATTGAGACTCAACTAATCCTTTATTTTATAGGGGACGCGGTGGCTCAGGGGCTAAGATGCTGAGCTTCTCGATCAGAAAGGTCGGCACTTTGGCGGTTCGAATCCCTAGCATTGCCGCCTAACGGAGTGAGCTCCCGTCCCTTGTCCCAGCAGCTTCTGCCAACCGAGCAGTTCGAAAGCACGCAAAAAATGCAAGTAGGAAAATAGGGGCCCCTTTGTGGGAAGGGAGCAGCGTTCCTCCATGCGCCTTTGAAGGCGTTCAGTCCTGTGGCCACATGACCACGGAGACGTCTTCAGACAGCGCTGGCTCTTCTGTGGCTTCGTAATGGAGGTGAGCACCACCCCCTAGAGCCAGAAATGACTAGCACGGATGTGCAAGGAGGGGAACCTTTACCTTAATTCTTAATTTGGAAAAACAAAAAAAACAAAAATCCAGCCTTACTGCAGATCCTGGAAAACCAGGTAGTCCTTTATGGCCTGGAAATCCCTGGAAGCCAGAAGGTCCATGAACACCTGGTGACCCTCTTGCCCCTTGGAGACCGAGAGCACCCTGTGAAAGAGAATGGAACCAGCTGATTTTCCACCTGTGGTCTTTGATACCTGCAGACCTCATGTCCTCCAAAGAAGAAAACAGGCCTTGTAGTTCTGTGTCTGGAATTTCTTGCTGCCTGAAATAGGTTTTAAGAGAGAAAACTAACACTGGGGTACCTGCTCCCACAGGGGTGTCAAACTCCATTTCATTGAGGGCTGCATCAGGGTTGTGTTTGACCTCGGAGGGCCAGGGAGAGGCATGGCCATGGTGGGCCTGACACGGGACTCGTGTCGGGGGCACCTGTGGTGGCCAAGAGCTAAGGCAGGACTTCCCTGAGACCCTCCCTCACTCCCATTATAATCTTCCTTCCTTCCTTCCTTCCTTCCTTCCTTCCTTCCTTCCTTCCTTCCTTCCTTCCTTCCTTCCTTTCCTTCCTTCCATTCTTCCTTCTCCTTTCTTCTTCCTTCCCCTCATTCCTTAGTCTACCTTCCTTGCTCTTTTTCTTTGTCTTTCCTCTTTCCCTTTCTCCTGTCCTGTCCCTCTTGATTTGATAGCCCTGAAAACAGACCCCGGGGGTCTTGCTGGCAGAGGCACCACAGGCCACTCCTTGGCTGTTTCCAGGCCAGCCCTGTGGTCCAGATCTAAGGCCTTGAATTTGACACCCCAGTGCTGTTATCCCTGATGCATGGCATGATACTCTACCTGTTCGCTTTTGCTTCCAGCATCTCCTTTGGCACCTCGTAAGCCTCGGTCTCCCTAAAAGAGGTAGCGAAGAAAGAAAGAAAGAAAGAAAGAAAGAAAGAAAGAAAGAAAGAAAGAAAGAAAGAAAGAAAGAAAGAAAGGACAAAGACTGTGAAGAAGAAGGGACGCCATCTGGATTCACTCTAGATGGAATTGGTTGGTGGCTTTCCAAAATTCATTTTCTTTAAAATCAAATTGAGACATTTCTGAAGGCAGGAAATCAGCCAACACTTTCTAACCTTTTGAGCATCTTATTTTATTCTCCCCATCAGTTTCCCTCTCCTGAAGCAGAAGCTCCTCTTGTAAATTCAAGTCCTTCAGATCGATAGGACTAACTGATAGTGAAGACAATTAATTGGCAGAATGGTTTGTCTCCAGACGTTGTGGGTGCTCCAACACGGGAGGCTTCTAACAAGCGTTTAGACAGCCACTTGTCTGGAATGGTTCAGGGTTTCCTGCTTGAGCAGGAATTTGGACTAGAAGACCTCCAAGGCCCCTTCCAATTCTGTTATCACCCCAAATCCCAAGTCAATTGATCGGTGGAATGGCGTCCCTCCAGAAGTTGTGGGTGCTCCAGCTGGAGGTTTCTAAGAAGAGACTGGACCGCCACTGGACCAGGGTTGTATAAGGTGTCCTGCTTGAGCAAGGGGGTGGACTAGGAGACCTCCAAAGTCTCTTCCAACCCGGGTGCTCTATGTTCTACATTCTGTTCTCCTATCTCCACGCCTTCAGCCATTCCGCTTTCCCACAACACAGTTATGAAAATACAATAATATATTAATGTAAGAAAGCTGTATTTCCTAAGTGGTTTCAGTCACAACTCTCAGTGGTCCACAAAGCTAGCCATGTTGGTTGGAACCAGCCGTGGTTGATTCTCAGTCATCTCTGGAGGATTTGGGGATCCTACAACTGTTTTTTTTTGCTTTCTGGGAAAGTTGTCATCCAAATACTGTAGAAACCCAGTAACTTACTTGGTTCCCAGGAAGTCCTTGAGATCCTGGAATCCCAGTCACCCCCTAGGATTGGAGAAAGGGAAAAGGATTTGTAAGAGCCCCTCCCCAGAACACGGGGGAAAACTTGTTCTCCTTTTGTGGTGCTTCCAAATGAGGTTGGAGTGGAACATCTGGAGTCTAGAATTTTCCCGTCTTGAAATTATTTCTGTTTTCTCTGTAGATTTCAATGCATACCTTTGGGCCTTCCTGTCCATGTGCCCCTCTTAAACCAAGAGGTCCACTTGTTCCCTGGGGAAAAAAAGAGAAAAAAGAGGCATCACACAGAAGCCACAACTGCATTGGACAAAGTCAACTATATCCGTCAGAGTGTTTGCAGCGTGACTAAACAGGAACAAAACACAGCACACAGAGGCTTTGTCTTTTAACAGTGGTTTATATACAAGATAGCTACATACATACATAGACGTAGTAGGCAAATACCTGGCAAGTAATCAGTCTTCATTATTCTGCACTGAGAACTACAATGGAGATAGAACACGAGGAGAAATACAGCCTCTTTTGGCCTCCCATATATAGACAGCTTCTTAAAGTGGCAATAACCCTGCTGACCCAACCTCAGTCTTAAAATGGCAATACCCTGTTGACCTATTCTCATTGCATCAGCATTTTTACAGCAGCTGGTCTGGTCAGCTATTAAATCTTCAACACCTTAACAATATCATGTCTATAAAGGAGGCAAGCAACCTAAATAAGTAAGGTTGGAAAATTTACACATTTGCAGTTGAGTATAGTTTGTCTTGCATGAGCCAACAGGCTCCCTGAAATAATCACAATGAGCTAAATATCTTTTCAGGTACAATATACAATCATACAAAACACCAAGGAACATTGAAATATTTCATTTTCACACTAGGTTTCCAAAACATGAGTCACCCATTCCTAGCATCAAAACGTCAAAGTCAACTTCATGGCAGACCAAACATCTTCCCATCTGAAAGTCAAAATCTTTTGCTTTAGAAAGGAAGGGAAAAGATTCTTACTGGTTCTCCTTTAGCTCCAGGGAATCCTTTCTTCCCAGTCGGGCCCTAGACAGATAAGATACTGGTTTCAAAGAGCTGCAGGGTGACAGACAGTTCTGGTGGATGAAACTTCGTGTTGCCATAAACAACTTTGAGAAACTCACCTGCAGACCTGGAAGACCTGGGAATCCATAACTTCCTTCCAAACCTTGTGGTCCCTAAGGGGGAGAAATGCCACATAAGAGAGCAAAGACAGGAAGAAAGGGAGGGAGGGAGCATCACTGATGATGCTACCTAGTTGGATAATGAAACATAAGCAAACAAGCAAACAAGCTCAGATGAACTGATGGATGGATGGATGGATGGATGGAAGGAAGGAAGTCTCTTGATAAAGACATGGAAGAAATGCTGTTACTGCAGAAATCCTTCAGTTGTTTGCTTCTTTGTCATTTTTAGATGCCATCTTTTTTGTGTTGACAGAACCAATTGACAGAAAAAGATGACAATCGCCATTCCTGTGGACTGATCAGAATCAGTGGAAAACCCAGTCAAGATTCTTCTGGAGACGGAGGAGGAGGAGGAGGAGGAGAACAAAAACATACCTGAGGCCCTGTGATCCCTGGCAGGCCTGGGGGCCCCTTTTCACCCTAAACACATAAAAAAGGATATCCTTATTTAGTATCTGAAGAGATTTTGGTGCCACGTACTGTGTGTGTTACTACCTGCCTGAACTAGGGAGAAGCTGACCTCCAAAAGGTAAATTAGACTCGCTTAGCATTTGGATTAGAAACTAGGCTGGACGCCGGATGGGGAAAGAAAGGCAGCGATAGCAAACCATTTCTATTATACAGGCAGCCTTCAACATAATGGCCACAACTGACCCAACATTTCTGTTGCTAAGTGAGGAATTTGTTAAGTGAATTTTGCCCCATCTAACGACCTTTCTTGCCACCCTTGCAGCAGTTAAGTTAGTTGCACGGCCATTAAGCCAACGGGTTTGCCCATTGACTTTGCCTGTCAGGAGGGGATTCCCAGGGTCCAGGGGACATGGCCAGCATCGTAAACACGCGTCGGTGCCCCCGCATCCACATTTTGCTCACATGACTGTGGGGATGCTGCTAAGTGTGAAAAAACAGTCATGGGTCACTTATGTTCAGTCTTGTTTTAACTGCAAACAGTCATTAAACAAATGGTTGTAAGTTCAGGACGTTCTGTAGCACTGAAGAACAGCCCCTCCATAAATTTGCCTTAAGTTGAGCATCACTCAAAAGAACCACCCAACCACTACCACTTTAATTTTATATTTCTGTGTGTATGATGACCCGGGGCTTAGCACAAAGGCAACACAGCCAGAGAATGAGTTCCTTTATTAGCTCCAACTTTGCCCCCAGTGTTCCAGTTACTTTCTGGTCTGGAGAAAAAGTCACCCAAGAACCCACAACAGCCTTTGGCTGCAGATATGTCAGTGCAAACGTTGTAAACAGAAAACCTCAAATTATAAATCCAACAAGGCAAGATAAGGTAATAAATCTGGCAGAACAAGATAAGGAGCTCCAGAAGTGAAGTAACATGGCAGTAAATCAGACCAGTTGGGAAGATGCCAGGAACTCAGATAACAGCAGCCAACTCTAGATGAATTCAATGCTTGTTCCTGACAATCGCCCCTCCCATCTGCCTCTCCTTTAAACTCCAACCCCAGGTGTGCCTTGTGAAGGGAATCGAGGCCCTTTCCTCCCTCATAAGCTACACAACCCACACAACTCTTCTGCATTCTTCCCTGTGTGCCCTAGGATGAGGAGGGGTCTTCATCTGAACCCCCTCTTCCTTGTTTTACCTCTCCCCTGCTCTGCCCAGCCTGACTTTGCCCTTCCCCAGTTTCCTCCACAGCCAATGGAGTCATTCTCCTGCTCTCTGTCAGCTGTTCCTCTTCCCCCTCGGATTCAGACTCCGACAGGGGCATGGCAGCGTGCACCTCCCTGGCGGTTTAGCAACATGGGGCCTGCATCCACCCTGCCTCCACAACCCCTGAGGAATTTGGAAGATGCCAACTCTATAGCTTTGTACTCCCAGTCCTTTTTCTCAAGACGTCTCACCTGTGTCCCTTTGGGTCCTTGCAATCCAGTTGCACCAGGGGGCCCTTGCTTGCCCTTGAAGCACATAAAAACAATACAGTAGTAACTGCATAGATTATAGCTGGCCATTTTGCACCCAGAATGACTCACTGATCAGAAATACTTCTGCCATCAGTGTGGCCCAGGATTGGGCAAGAACTACATAAATTTATATTTTTTATTAAATATTTTTTTTAAATTAATAAGTTCCCTTTCTAGTTCCTGCATTTCTGACATGAGACGAGAGTTTCCCTTGACTTCACCCCTCCCCTCCCCCAACGAAAATTTAATAGGAAACCAGGGAAGGGAGAAGACAGGATCAGAGTAGTAGTGGAAGGGACCTTAGAGGTCTTCCAGTCCAGCCCCCTGTTCAAGCAGGAGATTCTATACCATTTCAAACAAGGGGTTGTCCAGTCTCTTCTTTAAAAAAACCTCCAGTGATGGAGCACCCACAACTTCTGGAGGTAAACTGTTCCACTGGTTAATTCTCCTCATTGTTAGGAAGTTTCTCCTTAATTCAAGGTTGCTGCTCTCCTTGATGAGTTTCCATCCATTGCTTCTTGGAAAATAAATTGACCCCCCTCCTCTTTATGGCAGCCGCTCGAATACTGGAAGTCTGCTATCATGTCACCCATAGTCCTTCTTCTCTCTAGACTGGCCACATCCAATTCCTGCAACTGTTCTTCATAGGTTTTCTTTTTCTTTTTTATCTCTAGGCCCTTAATCATCTTAGTTGCTCATAAATTAATGTCTGCTCTTATCATTGTTAGGGCTGATCCCCAAAACTTCAAGTTGAACCGCTTCAGGTCAATTCCAGTCCCAATTTGCCGTTTCTAGAACTCGGAGCAAACAGTGATTTTATAGATATTACAGTCTGTCCAGCCGAAATTCTCAGATGAGACAGCTGGGAAATTAGATATGACATCTTCAGTGATGACACTGTTCAATATATGGCTGGCTGCCATCTCAAAACAGCCATACAGGGTGGTCTGGGTTGCTCCAATTCCAGAGTTCATAGGTTTGTGCAAATCGCTGCTGCAGAAGGAACAGATGTAATTTGGAGAGAAACTGAAGAAATTATCACATTCTTACCACAGGTCCAGCAGATCCCGAATGCCCACGGAATCCATGTTCTCCCTGCAGGAGAGACAGCAATATTGAATTGACACTTTTCCATCCTGTGAAACCCTTGGTGGCCTCTGAGCTTGGTGGTTGCCTTGCAGATATTTCATTAGCCAACTCATCAGGGCTAGAAGGGAGGGGGCGGAGGGGGAGGAGGATTGTGGGGTCCTTGGCGCTCTCTGAACTTGGTGGTTTTCTTACAGACATTTCATTACCCAAGCAAGGTAACACTATCAGAACTGATGATGTTACCTAGTTGGGTAATGAAATATCTGCAAGAAAAGCACCAAGGTCAGAGAGCATCAAGGACCTCAAAGTTCAACCTTGAGCTACAAATATTCTCTTCTCTCAGTACTTTTCTATTCTTCCATCCTTGGGAATGGACTGTCACCATGAAAACCCTGCCCAAGCTGTATTTCAGCATGTATTTCACTCTTGTCAGGAACTCTGTTGTAAGATATTCAACTGAAAGTAGCAGAGGCAGTTATCAAGATAATCCCAACTGTTCTCCTTCCTGAAGTAGGGAGATGAATGAGAAGCTACTTACCATGCGCCCAGGAGAACCTAGAACACCAAGAAGGCCTTTGGCACCCATGACTCCCTAACAAAACACAACCAGCACCTCCGTGAGATTTCATGCCAGAAGCAACCTGAAATGTTTCTCTTAGAAGTGATGATAGTAATTATTATTTTAGGAGCTGGTGCTACCAGTAGCTATGACACCTCATAAATAGCTATTAACATCCAGCAATTACCTTGTAAGCAGTCACCTTATTCTTGCCGGGCTTTGCTGTTATGCGGTGACAGACTATCATGAAATGTGGGGAAGGGGATGAGGAAGGCGACACTTGGGAAATCGAAAGTAGAGGCTGTACCACCTAGAGACCATGCCTCAAGGTCATCTAGCTGGAAGAAGGGAGCTGCTTACCAATCTGCACTGGAACTGATCATTATGAAAACATCCTGCATGAACTTGATCAGTTACAGTGGGGTGGCCAGCAAGGGACAGTTGAGTGGGTGGAAAAATAGAGATTTTGGAGTGTAATTCTCCATTCTGGCTATGTAATATTGCAATACATTTGATCCCTAATAAAACTATGCTTTTCTCAACAAATGGAGCCAAGTGTCATTTCTATTTGGAGGTTCAGGTTACAGCAAGTCTGACATATCCCAGATTTATGTAAGCATTCAGGATTAACATAGTCACGGCAACAAAATAGTATGTTTTTGTAGAGACGAAGACAATAATAATGACAACCTGTTTCAAGTATTAATATATTCTCTTCCCAATTCAGCCCTTGGGACACGCAGGGGTGGGATTCTACCAGTTCGGACTGGTTTGGTAGAACCGGTTGTTACGATTTTATGCAGTTCAGAGAACTGGCAAATCATGCTCCTGGCTGGCCTGCCCCTCCCCTCCCCATCCAGCCACTCCCTGCGGCATTTCTTGTTTCCCCTCCCAACAATTAGCTGTTCTGATGATCAGCTGTGTGGGGATCCCCCTCACTGTCTTATTGCTTTGCCCAGGAGGCTTCTCTGAGGCCCAGGAGGCAAAAAAAAAAAAAACAGTGCTGGGGGGGGGTGCTGCAAAAAAAGAAGCCATTCCGATATAGCCACCCACACAGAACCGGTAGTAAAAATATTTGCATCCCATCTAAGCTTTGCTTAACTCTTTGCAAAATAGTTTAGGTGACTAAAAAGCAATGTGGTGAACTAACTTACTGGAATGCCAAGGGGTCCAGGAAGTCCAGTTTCTCCTTTCACACCCTGGAGAACAATAAACCATTATAGTGAAGAGTATGTCATTCCACCAACCATCACTCCTACAAGGAGAGAAGCCTGCTAAGATCCTCTTTCGCTATTGAGTTCCATCTAGAACCCTGTGGTAGATCCTGGAATACAGCCTTCTCAAGGGTGACACCTGATGTGAGGATAATTTGTCCCTCCACGGCATGATTTTGCAAGGTATCATTTGTAGAACATCCCCAACTCTTGTTTTCATTGACTGATTAGGTTTCTGCCTTTCTGGGATTGGGTGTAGAGGTAGATCATTCATTCCCCATTAAGAATACGGATTGATGTGACTGGTAAGAATTGACATTGACGCTACGGCATGAAGTCATCAAACACACACAAACATAAACCTTTTGGGATCATTTTGGAAGTGTTGTTGGTTCAAGTCAGAGCTATTTTGAAGCTCATCCCCCTTCTGGAATGATAGGGATGTCCTGTTTTGCAGTTCACCACGAATCATTTGGTTGAGTTGGGTAGAGAAAGAAAGGGAGGGAGGGAGGGAAGGAAGGGACAGAGCATAGTACTAAAGGGTTCTGCCCACCCTTAAATGCCCATAATCCACTTTATGAGAACTGATTCCTCAGAGGCAGCTTAAAACTCCCAATACTATTATGAAATAATCAGTCCTCACACATACCTTTTGATCTGGTGGTTGAACTCCATCCTTTCTGACTTTAGGATCCTGTAAATTAAGCCTTTATAATTATACTCACCTTGGCTCCTTTCTTTCCTTTCTCGCCAGGTGGGCCAGGGTCTCCAGAAAACCCCTAAAAGGAAAAAAAAAAGGTTGGCTGTGTTTCACTTGCCTACTCTGATCTCCAATTCTTCATACAAGGTACATGTACGAACAATAAGGCACACTAAGAAATGCTCTTTTGGGCCTGACTGGTGTGTTCTTTGAAGAACTTCTCAATCCTCATTTGCTTTTGAACTACCCAAGGCGAAGAACAAAGTGGTAGAACCTCCCTAGCAATGGAGGGAGGCATCACTTCATCAATGAGATTGAATTTCAAGTTGATGGTCAGAGAGCACATGAATGGAGCAACCGATCTGTGTTCCTTCTTGGATTATGGATTCCATGGATGACTTCTAGTAGAGCCCATGACTATGCTCTAAGTCTATGAAGTCATCCAAGGCTGCATGAAATGAAGCATTAAAAGTGGCTAAGAAACTGAGTTCACCCTAAAGCTGAGATACCCAACACTGGTGGCCATCAGGGCCGCACCTCAACCTCCCAGCCGTTTAAGCCTCCCCTCATCTCAACTCACCTCTTCTCCTCTTTCTCCAGGTGGTCCGTGGTCTCCTTTAATCCCTTGCAGACCCTGGCAAGAAAAAGAAAAGGTGAACGGCCATTGAAAAATAAGAGATCAGAAATTAGCGTTGTATTTCAAAAAAGACGGGGATTTCCCTGCAACCTAGCTTTTCAATGATTGGGTGGTCATTGGTGCAGCTGCCTTCCAGACATGCCAACTCTGAGTAATTCAATCTCTGAACTGGCCTGTTGCTCGGACCAAACATAACCATTTCCATGGGGGAAGTACCTTGATATTTCCCCCCCCTTCTTTCTCGGGACCATGACTGTGGGTTTACTAACATAATAAAAAGGATAAATCTTCCAAAATTCAAGGCCTCCCTGTAGTATTGTTCCTACTGCAGTGGATGCCTTAGAAACCATGTCAGAGCCAATTCTGCTTCATTGATTTATTGACTTATTTCTTTCATTCAATTTGGAGGCTTCCAATCAAATCCTAGTGGTCTGCAGTTGGTTAAATCCAGGTCAACGTTGGCTACAAAATGCACAATTCAACCATCAAAGTCCAAGCTTGTTGCTAGGGTTGTGCTGGGTGAGAAAGGAGTGGCAGTCTTCCAGTCTCTTCTGAGTTGTGAGTTTTGGTATTATTAGGAGATAATGATTAGGTATTATTTAGCATTGCTAAATCATAGTGAATATTTCTTGGTTTGGCTGCTGAAACTTCTTCTGTCTTTAAATTGTTAAATATATTACAGTAGAACTTTGATAGGGATGTGGTGGCTCAGTGGCTAAGATGCTGAGCTTGTCAATCAGAAAGATCAGCAGTTCAGTGGTTCGAATCCCTAGGGCCGCATAACAGAGTGAGTTCCCATTCCTTATCACAGCTTCTGCCAACCTAGCAATTTGAAAGCATGTAAAAAAATGCAAGTAGAAAAATAGGGACCCTTTTGGTGGGAAGGTAACAGCATCCCGTGCACCTTCAGCATTTAGTCGTGCTGGCCACATGACCACGGAGACATCTTCGGACAGCTCTGGCTCTTTGGCTTCATAATGGAGATGAGCTCCGCCCCCTAGAGACGGAATCGTCTAGCACGGATGTGCGAGGGGAATCTTTACCTTTATCTTAGAACTTTGATGGGGATGATGGCAAAGATGGTGACAATCTAAAGTCTTCTGCTACTGCTGTGGGTCTACAATTGCATATGATACCTTCATAGAGAACAGTTCCTACCTGGTCCCCTTCCATTCCAGGTGGTCCAGGGTTTTGATCCACTCCTGGAAGACCATCTGATCCAGGAAATCCAGCATGTCCTGGGAGACCAGGTGGCCCAGTTTCACCCTTAAGGAAGAAAAAAACATCTCAGGAAAAAGTCTATTCACAAAGAGCACATCCAACAAGCTATTTTGAAAGCGCTCCGAGCAACTCAGTTTTTACTAATAAGAATGCAACTTGAAGAAATCACAACTCTGGGATGAACTAGAAAGATGATATGGATGTGTGGCTTTTTTGATCTGAAGAAGGAAAGGTCTTTGGAATCTAGTGTAGGGGCTGTAAGAGAAGAGCAGGCAGAGCCGGAAGGTGGGGTTGAATGTATCATCAGCTTGGAATCATTGAGTAGCTGCAAAAGACCCAAGTCCAGCCTTCCATGAATTTCATTGACCCTTATCTATTGCCAACTTAGCTTTGGCTGTTAGTTGACTAGATTCTTGTGTCTAGGGAGCAACAATTAACTCTTTTGTGTTTTAAACTCAACTAATAAATGTTACTTATATCCAACAGGTGCACTCCTTGTACTTTCCCATCTTCTTAAAAACCTTCCTGATTTGGGGTCTCAGTAATTGTTCCTTCCTAGGACCCAGAGAAGAGTGTCTTTCTTCCATGGCATTGGGACTCTCGGTTGAGCCCATAAAATCAACCAGAGAAACCAAGGAAAAGATTCTGATGTTACAGAAAATTATACTAGTCCAAAGACCACCAACATTGATGGGTTTAAAAATGGAATTAGATCCATTCACGAAGATGGATAGGTTGATTGATGACTATTAACCAGATGAGAAACAGAAGGATATGTTATTAGGGGGGAATTATAGAGAGATTTTGCTTTCCTAGTTTAAACCTAAGATTATCTGAGTTCTTAACTGATATATAACAAGAAGAGGGTAGCAATCTTACCTGGTAACCAGGTAATCCTTTCTCACCTGGCTCCCCTGGGTATCCGGGAGGACCCTAGAGATATAAAAGCAACTTACATACAGGCAAATGCAAGACTGAGTTCTTTCCCCCATACAAGAAAACCATAAAAATATTTTTAGGAGGATTAATCCTGTATAAGAGGAAGAAAAACATCAGGCTGCATCACAAATGATATTCAAAGAACTTAAAATTCCTAAATTATTGCATGAGATGGTCAACAGTAACAAAATTCTGAACATTTGATCCCCTGTAAAAAGGCAGAAAATTTGCTTTGATTTAATTCATGAGAAAAGTGACTTCCAAACAGAGTTCATGAAACGGGGGTCTAACTAAGATGAACAAGTTTGTCAAAGCAGGACTAAAACAGCCTAACCCCTCCCTTAACAAAATCAACCAAACCAGGAGAAATCATACTATGGCATGGACAAGTGTCATGATTCCAAATGGCTTCCAATTTTTTCCTGCTTACAGGTAATCCAGGTTTTCCTGCGTGGCCAATCAATCCTGGAGGCCCTCTCTGACTCTGTTGAAGGAAAAAAATGCATTGATTATTGATTGAAACAAGCTATCAATGATCTCAGTGAAAAGTCAAGGTCAATTCATGACATTCAGATATTGATTTTCTTTCTTTTTCATCCCTTTTCCTAGCAGGAAGCACAGAAATGGAAAGATACTAAGATTTTAAAAAAAGAAATTGTGATTCATTAGCTGAAAATGTGAATGCAGGGCTCCTGGCTCAGACAGAAATTCCACATGCCATCTGGTGGCTAGAAAATATCTAACTATTATCATCTAAAGTTTACAATTTATATTTAGCTGTTTAATATTTGCAGATTTTGGGGTGGCTTAGAAAATACCTAACTGTACTGATTCTCCAACCAAGATCTTTTAATTTTAGAAATCAAGTGAAGTCAAAGAGTCAACGCAACAAGATTGAGTTGACTCAACCCAACGAATCAACCCAACGAGAATCAACCACTGGAATAGGCTGCTTTCAGAAGTTGTGGGTGCTTTCAAAAGAGACCATTTTGTGAACTGGTATAGGGTCTTCTGCTTTTGCAGGGGGTTGGACTAGAAGACCTCCAAGGTCCTTTCCAATTCTATTATTCTATGTCTATGAGATAGCTTGCAATTGAACTGTTTACCCTGCTGAACTTCTTTCACCCTGAATGTCTGTTTCTAGTTTGATTGGGTCTAATATTTCATGTGTCGCTCTTGAACTGATTAAAAGAAACTTATTATGTCATTTTTTTAAAAAAATGTTTCTACTTACTGGCCATCCTGCTTGAAGAAGTTGATAGAGGGAAGACTGCTAAACAGGGGAAGAAAAGAAATAAATTTGGCATTCTCAAAGATGGCTAACTGTACTATTGGATAAACAGCCGTACATCTTGAATGAATCAATAAGCAACTACAATTTAGTATTTCAAACACAAAATGTGGGACCACTCTAAAGAGCAATCAGAAATCATTATCTATCTTTTGCCCAAAACTACAAGATCAGAGATGTACAAATATGGAAAATATTAATAATTTGGGGGCTTAAAAAGCAAAAGGAGGGTGGAAGAAAAATTAAGATGTTATTTGCTCAATAGAGAGGAGGCTGGAAAGCATAATTGTATGTTTTAAAATTCCGTTCTTTATTCTCTTTCTCCTACTTTCTGTTGATTTTTTTTACTGCTTTGAAAATAGTAATAGATATAAATAACTAAAGTTCGGGAACCAGCGGCTATTGATGGAGCCAAACCAACACCACCAAAAAAGACTATGAATTAAGGAGTGGGAAAAAAATTAAAGGGACACAAAGCTGAAATGTGAAACGAGCAAGTTTCCTATTCCAAATAGCATCACTCAGTGCTGCAATTTCACATATTTGTTTATGGGTGGAACCATTTAAAAAAAAAGTGATTAAAAAAGCAATAGAAGGAAGACACATGAGCTGAGCAAGGCACCTACATAAATCCAAGTTGCAAAATAAGAAAGGAAAGACAAAATGGATGGTGGTAAGTAATATTAGAAAACTGCTGTTTTAATCCTTTTGATGGCAGTCAGCCAGTCTAGGTCGGGGCAAATATTAAACCCCTTGGTGGGTTATCAGGTTACTAGCAACAGGTATGGCTTGGAGAAGTTAGTTAAAAACCCCTTTTCATTTTTCATGGTTTCAGGGTTTGGATTTCTGCATTTTAAACTTTACACCTGTGTTTTATTGACCTCCAAGGGGCCTAAAATAAATAAGCCTATTGGCATCTGATGGTAGTTGGCACCTAGCAAATCAACTTAACAAATGTTTCACTTAGCAGCATCAATTTGGGGCTCTATCATAGTTGTAAGTTGAGTAATACATGTGCAATCTAACTGATTCTTGCAGTTAAATGCACCTTAATGTGAAACATTAATCTCAAGCAACAGTGTACGCCTAGATCCATTTCTGAATGAATTTGAGAAGTGGAATGGAGGAGACATTAATTTAATTTGTGCTTTAAATAGGCTGAGTGAATCTGCGCTTCTCTGTCTGGGAACAGCTTGGAACACAACTAACCCTACGTATTGAATAGAGGTTCAAATTACAGGAGGAGCTCAAAACTTGCAGACATCTGTCTTGGAGGAAAGCCATTTGATTGTCAGAGTTAAGTTGCCCCCAAAGGGATTTGAGCAATAAAGCATAGAAGTGTGGACAGCCGTTCTTGACATTTGGCCAAACATTCATGTGGATTAGCCTCCCTGTCTCCGCAACATTTTAATCTCCAACTCCCGTTTCCAGCTCCGAGTTTCTATCGTGTTTCATTATTTTTTGATTAAAATGTTCAGGTGGGGAGCCAAAAGATTGGAGGCGAATACCACTGTGGGAATGAAGACTTACCGTGAAGGCCAGCCAGTCCTCCTTGGAGTTTCTCCCAAGAAAGATGATAGGAAGACCTGGAGCGCCAACATCTCCTGGATTGCCTCTACGTCCTGGTTGGCCAATCGCACCAGGTGAACCCTAAGAGAATTAAAATATATAGATATGAACTGTTGTTTCCCATAAGGGCTAAGGCAGGACTGAGGAACTGATAAAGGCTCCACTTCCCAACCATTGTTGCAAGTCACTTTTCAGTAACTTGAGATAACATGGTCAATGGCTCAGCCAAGAGATGGTTGAGATGTTACCTTGGTGCCCTCTGAGCTTGGTGGTTTTCTTGCAGATGTTTTATTACCAAACTAGGTAACATCATCAATGCTAGTGTAGTACAGAGCAGTACTAACACTGATGACGTTACCTAGTTTGGGTAATGAAACATCTGGAAGAAAACAACCAAGCTCAGAGAGCATCAGAGACTCATCATTTCAACCCTGCGCTACAACTATTCTTCTTTATCGATCAGGCATTACTGTCACGATACCCACGCCTTGTCTTAATTTTTATTTATTTTCCCAGCAGGTTGGCAGTTCCAGGTTGTGCACCTTTCATCTAAGTAGCCTTGGTCTCAGAAAGTTTAATTAATTAATGGAACAGCTCGCCTCCTGGGATTGTGGATTCTCCGCCACTGGAGGTTTTCAAAAACAGACTGGACAGCCATTTGACGTGGTGGGGTGTAGCTCTTCTGCCTTGAGCAGGAGGGCACCAGAAGATCTCTAAGATATCCCAGCCCTACGATTCTAAGAATTTTTTTCCCTGAAGGGTAAGGTGGTTACAACAAGCTTTAAGGTGGCCTGTATCAGAGGGCTTGTTCTCAGTGATGTGCAATAGGTTTTGAATTGAGCAAATGGGCTGTTCCAACCTCCCAGGAAATATTTCTAATCTCAACATAGCCCCATTTTGAGCTCAACATACCTCTAGGGTCAAGGATGTATTAGAATTCTTTTAGTGAGCCTCAACCCTGCATCTAGCTCAAAAATGTACCAAAGTCAACCCGTTTTGCACTCCGCATCTTGTTCCTTCCAGAGAAAACAGAAAAGTGCGGAGCTTGTGAGTTAGCAAGTAGCCAACAGACTGGAACAAACTGCTGGATTCATATTAAAAACAAAGGGGACATTTCTTTGACAGATTTAACAGATAATCAGAGTTGGAAGGGACCTTGTAGGTTATCTAGTCCAACCCCCCACCCAAGCGGGAGACCCTACACCATTTTAGAGAAAGGGCTGTCCAATCTCTTCTTGAAGGGCTGAAGTGATGAAGCTCCCACAACTTCCAAAGGCAACTTCTGTTCCAGGGGTTGATTGTTCTCACTGTCAGAAAGTTTCTCCTTATTTCCAGGTTGAATCTCTCCTTGTTCAGTTTCCATCCATTCTTCCTTCTCTGGCCTTCAGGTGCTTTGGAAAATAGCTTGACCCCTTCCTCCTCTCTGTGGCAGCCCCTCAAATATTTGCTTGGAAATGACAACAGAGCTTCTAAAAACAGTCATCTTAAAAAATTGTCTATTCATTTGTTATATGAACCTAAACCACATGGAAAAGAAACAAGTCCTTCAAATAAATGAGAAATCTTTAAAAAAAAACCTATACCTTGATGCTATTCCAATGTTTTTGGTTCAACTCACCTTGTCTCCTTTGGGTCCCATTAATCCAGGTGTTCCGGGAGAACCCTAGAAAATCCAAAGACAATGTGGAGTTATGTATTTCTGGTATCTAATCCTCCATCCATTCTTATAGCTCACCTCTTCACCATCAATCTATCAGGTGTTCCCATCCATGTTTACAGGATGGAACCACATCGCAAAATTCTAAAATGTGTGGGATCCCGGTTCATCTACACTAGGAAATATTGCTCAGCTATCTAAATTAAGACATACATTTTCCACCCACTCCATCGTAGGACTTTCACCAGCTCACAGTTTTTAACAGGGAGAGAATAACAGAGTTGAAAGGGACCTTGGAGGTCTTCTAGTCCAGCTCACTGCTCAAGCAGGAGACCCCATACCATTCCAGACTAATGGTTGTCCTTAAAAGCCCCCAGTGGTGGAGCCCCCACAGCTTCTGGAGGCAAGCTGTCCCACTGATTAATTGTTCTGTCAGGAAATGTCTCCTTAGTTCTAGGTTGGTTTACCAACCTAGAACTATTCTCTCCTTGGTAAATTAACAGTGACAGAGTTGGAAGGAGCCTTGGAGGTCTTCTAGAATCTAGTCCAACCCCCTGCTCAGGCAGGAAACCCTACACCATTCCAGACCAATAGCTGTCCAATCTCTTCTTAAAAACCTCCAGCACTGGAGCACCCACAACTGCTGAAGGCAAGCCATTCCACTGGTTACTTGTTCTATTGATTCTTGTTTTGCCCAATCATAAAAGAAGACACACAAGAGGCCCTCTACTTACAGGCAAACCTAGTGGCCCCGGTAGCCCACGTGGTCCTGGTTCAAGACGGATCCCTTGAGTATTCCTTAACTTCAATAAGGAGTCTGGATCACGGTTCTGGAGAAGAACTTGCTGGACTTCACTCAACTTTTGCCAATAAGCATCTCCCTTGAACTTCTCAGAGATAGGTGCACCTTGTAGTTCCTTCACAGCATTGCCAAGTTCTGCTGAAGCTCTGGTAGAGTTTTGTTCAAGGTCTTGATCTAGAGATGCCTTCAGCCTGGACTGAAGGACTAAAATCTCTGGTATGTTTTCTGGAAATTCACTCAGCTCAATGGGGACTTTGGGGAGAGTGGAATAGTTAAAATTCATGATAGGATTCTGGAAGTAGGCACCAAGGTCACCCTTGAGCTTCTTCTCAATAAAGTTCTCATCTAGAGATCTGGAGAAGTCCCCTTTCTTGGGACTTGGAGAAATGACTCCGAACAGAGTTCTTGAATGAATATTGTTCTTATTAAATATGTGGGTAACATTAATAAGGGGGCTGTTGGTTTTTTCTCTCTTCTCTGTAACCAAACTTCCATTTCTGGATGATTGTGTTTTGGAGGGGCTGAGGAGCTGCAAATCCAAAATCATCTTTGAATGATCAAGCCTTCTTCTGGAGATCCTGCTGAGGTTTTTCAGAGAATCTTCCCACTCTGTAGAAGACTTCAAAACTGCATCTGACTCCAAGTCCTAGAAAGAAAGTAGTTTAAAAGCTGGCTGTGTCCCAGGTTTTGAGTCCATAAAACATCACAATTCATGCTTTCTCTAAGCATGGCTTACTCAGCAAACTGCAGCTGACTTATCATATAATGTGTTTAAGCTAACTTCATTTTTTTAATCAACTCAAGTGGGGTTCGTAGGACACAACACAAGGCAAACAAACTGCATTCTGGGCTTAATGGATTGGGCAATACATGCATATCTCATATTCAGTATAAGAATATAAGAGTCTTATTTCATATCTTAAAATGAGTGGAGGAATACTGTCCCACACACCCTTAAGAATTTCCAAGTTTGGCTCTTCGTTTAGAGAAAAAGAATAATAATTTCCAGTTCTTTATGGTTTCAAATAAAAGTGCCTAACATCCTTAGTCCATCTAGCAATACTAGGAATCTAAGAATCTGCCAGGACATTCCATATTCATCCTTGTTTAAAGGACTGGACTAGATGGTCTTCTGGATCATCTCTAACTTCTAATGAATATTCCCCAGCCTAAGTTCTTAAAGAAGTCTTGTCTGAATCATTGCTTGAAGCCATCACCATAGTACCAGATGCACTCAGGGGTGGGATTCTACTGGTTCAGACCGGTGCAGGTGAAGCGTGCGATCACCGAACCGGTTGTTACACTGGTGGACTCCCACCCTTGGATGCACCCCAACATCTGGGCTACTCTTGAGAAACACAGAAATCCTCCAGGGGAGAAGAAATGAAAGGAAGTTACTAAAGGAAAGATAGAGACCACAAACACCTCGTGCCCAGTTTTATCATGCCATTCCTACCTAGAAGTGAAAGTTCTTTTGGAGACAATTCATTCAACCTTCCATAGATTTCTTGAATGGACTGTGGTTTTTTTCTTTTCTTTCTAGGATGTGGGGTAAATGTAAAATTAGAAGTTGGGAATCTTGTGCTTGCTTCCCACAAGAGAACTCTACTCAACTGGAAGCCAAGTTGCCTTCTAAGTTAACCCACAACAGCCTGTTCATCTAACTTTATAGTTGGTACAATTTCAGCCACACTGAGATGTATTTCAAGACGTCCCTGCTAATATTAAAAACTGGTGGGGGAGATGTTCTGAACATTACTCCAGCCAACTTAATAGTATCAAATTCTAGCTCTGGAGGGTTACGGCAAGGACTTTTAAAATTTATTTTGATCCTAAAAGGTGTACAGGTTAACAGGAAGGATTACAAGCGGCAGGCAGAACCCAAATCAAGGCTCAGTCTGTGACCTCAGCTCAACAGTGTAATGCATTGTGATGTTGTCATTGGACCTGTCACATAAGGTATCGTCTATCAAGTACAAATAGGTAAGACAAGCATCCTTGTGTAAGGATGAGAGAACAAGACAGCCCTAGATTAACAGAGGGACAGAATCAAGGTCACCTTGGTATTGTTTTATAATGTCTTGGTAAGACCACACTTGGCATACCATGTCCAGTTTTGGTTGCCACAATATAAAAAAGATGTTGATACTCTAGAAAGTGCAGAGAAGAGCAACAAAGATGATTAGGGGACTGGAGGATAAAGCATGAGGAAACAGTTGAGGGACTTGGATAATGTCCCCTCTAAGTCTAGTGAACAGAAGGACTGGGGGGTGACATGATAGCAGCCTTCCAGTATCTAAGGAACTGCCACAAAGAAGGCGGGGGTGGGGGGTGGGTGTCAAGCTATTCTCCAAAGCACCTGGGAGCAGGACAAGAAGCAACTGATGGAAACTAATCAAGGAGAGAGGCAACCCAGAACTTAAGAGAAATTTCCTGACAATTAGAACTAATTAATGGAATGGTTTGCTTCCAGAAGTTGTGGGTGCTGCAACACTGGACGATTTTAAGAACAGATGAGACAACCATTTGTCTGGAATGGTATAGGGTTTGCTGCCTGAGTAGGGGGTTGGACTAGAAGACCTCCAAGGTCCCTTCCAACTCTGTTACTCTGTTCTGTTAACATCAGCGATCTGCTTACAGACAAACATTCTTTCCGGGTGCAATGAAGAATAATGAAGAATATTTCAGAAAGACAGAGCAGTCTCAGCAATGGAATGATGGAGCTGGTTAATATGGAAACCTACCTTAAGGAGGTTGGCAACAGCTTGTCTAGCAACCCACAATCCCACGAAAAGAAATCTGAAGAAGAGAGACCTCATGGTGTTCTGATCTAGGTGAAGTTCAGGGATCAAGACTGGCATAGACTGAGCACTCAGAGTCTAGGGGTTTTGTGTGTGTGAGAGTTGTGAAGATATATGGAAGTCCTGCCCATTTGGTCACCACTGAGCAAGAAAAACCACAAGGACTGCCCAATTCCCAAGACGTCACAGAATGGAGGAGAAGGATAATTTTTTTCTCCCCATTTTTGACTGGTATCTGGCTTGGCTTTGCCCCTCTTGGCAACGGAGTGGCACAACCCATCGCAGGAGTACTTTATTTTAATGAGCCATGGCAACGTGCCTGGTGCTTTGCCAAACAGGTTGCCACTGAAAACGTACAAAGGGCCTTCCATTCGAAGGAGGGGACATTTGACCAAAAAGAAAAAAGAAAAAGGAAGTTGGGGAAAACTGATTCTTTGATCGGGAGCCTAGGTTTCCCCAATAACTCTTCACTAAACTGCAAAAGGCAACCTGGGGCTTCTCTCCCACTCAGAAGATCTCAGTTAGCAAAGACAAAAGAAGAAATAGATAAGGAAGAACTAGATAAGGAGAACAAGAAGGAGATGAAGGGGAAGGAGAAGGAGCCATCATGAGATCAGAACTCTCCTGAGAATTTTGTCTCCCTGTCCCATGATAATGCACCCAAAATATTCTACCACTTTATTTATACAAAATTAGTATATCTGATCACGGCTGTATTAAAATAACAGACACCAAGAAGAAGATTGTAGGAAGATGCTCTTTGAAAGAGTACCTCAAACTATTCACAGGAAGGCCGACAGGGAAGGGAAGTTCCCTTCCAGCTATTATAGGCGGCTGGGCGTTCCCTTGGCAAGGCGCTCATGGTCCACGGCTCCAAAGAAAAGGCTCCTCTCTAATTACCTCCAAACAAAATTTGGGGAAGGAGTGTGCCAAGTGCCAGCTGGGGAAGGAAAGTGGCCACTGTCTGCCAGGGTTCAGCACAGTTCTGAGAACACAAAGCACTCTCTGAGGTAACGTAACACCATCTCTGTGAAGGAATTGCCCACAAGTTCATTATTAGGAATCTGTGGCACTGTAGAAGTGACTTATTTTTCCCTCCAGTTCTCACGTGTTTGGGGGCTACGTTCCCTCAGCATCCTTAGCTAGATCAAGTCAACTGGGTCCTAATTTACCTCCGAAAATGTATGGAAACTCAGCTTCTTGGGTTATTCTAGGCTCCATGCTATCAGCCACCTCCTTTCCAGAAAGGGAGCTCATGTTTGCCTCATGTACCACCCACTCAGCCAAAGTAGGAATTGTTGCATCACACCTTACAAAAATGATGTGGCAATCAGGTCATCATCATCATGTCCAATTGAAGGCATACTGTCCTTTCTAGCATCTGCGAGGCAGGGATAAAGCGGTTAATGTTATTGTGTTCTACAGAAGTTCTAATCGTTGGTCGGCATTTTGAGCAGGAGTTTTGTTTGCTCTGATTGGCTGAGCAGCCTGACAGCGAAAGGGAGCTGTCAGGCAGCATCAGCTGTTACCCATCAGCTGGCCAATTCAGCAACATATGGCAGACTCGGGTAACCTGTTGAGGAAGGGAGTCAAATTATTCTCCAAAGCATGGGGGTGGGCAGGACAAGAAGCAATGGATGGAAACTCATCAAGGAATTAAAGAGAAACTTCCTAACAGTGAAGACAATCATAGCAGTGGAACAGAAGTTGCCTCCAGAAGTTGTAGGTGCTCCACCACTGGAGGCTTTTAAGAAGAGACTGGACAATCGCCTGTCTGAAATGGTATAGGTTCTCCTGCTTGAGCAGCGGGCTGGACTAGAAGACCTCCAAGGCCCCTTCCAATTCTAATATTCTGCAGTTCTGAAACCCTAACCCTCTCCTCTTTATCATGCAAAGGAAAATCAGCTCCATTAGGAACATAAACTTAAAACCTTTTTTTTCTTTTCTGCATGGAAATTGAAATGACAAACCTTACCAAACCAGAAATAATAGTTTTTAAAACCAGATTGGGAGCCTGCTGAGAATGAAAGTCCACTTCTCATTAATTCCACAAGTCCAGAGACAGTAACCTCCCCTCTGATTCAGAACAAATTTCTTACCACTGTGGCTATTAAAAAGAAAAAAGAAAGGAAGGAAGGAACAGTCGTATTATTTTCAATAAGCTCCAAATTAAAAGCAAAACAGGGAAGAAAATGAGCCTACAGAGTGAAGGAAAGCAGGGCATCCATAGTTCATGCTGTACTCTGCAAAAACCAACAGAAAGTATCTCTCCCTCCCTCCCTCCCTCCTCTGGATAGATAGATAGATAGATAGATAGATACTTTCATTTTGAGATAGATAGAAGGAAGGAAGGAAGGAAGGAAGGAAGGAAGGAAGGAAGGAAGGAAGGAAGGAAGGAAGGAAGGAAGGAAGGAAGGAAGGAAGGAAGGAAGGAGGGTTTAATAGACTAACAGAGTTGGAAGGGACCTTGTAGGTCATCTAGTCCAACCCCCCACCCAAGCAGGTGACCCTACATCATTTCTGACCTAGGGCAGTCCAGTCTCTTCTTGAACGCTTCCAGGGGTGAAGCTCCCACAACTTCTGTTCCATGAGGGGATTGCTTTCACGGTCAGAAAGTTTCTCCTTATTTCCAGGTTGAATCTCTCGGGAATTGCAGGGCAAGAGGTGATAGCGGGGGGGGGGGGTACATGACTGGGCCTTCCAGAAGTGGACCATGTTTGAGCAGAAGGTTGGACTAGCAGACCCCCTCAGGTTCCTTCCAACGCTGTTGCTCTCTTCTGTTACGAACGCGGGAGGTTTCCAAGAAGAGACTGGACAGCCATTTGTCTGAAATGGGAGAGGGTCTCCTGCTTGAGCAGGGAGCTGGACTAGAAGACCTCAGGGGTCCCTTCCAACTCTGTGATTCTGATTTTGTGAGCCCCCCCCACCCTCACCTCACCTCTGTGCAGCCGGGAATCTGCGTCCCGGTCCTCTCCATCCAGCTGCCGGCGGCCTCTCTCCAGATGTCCCGGGACACCAAAAGGAAGAGGGGGGACAGGAGCGCTAGCAACATCGCCGGCTTTGCGCAGACTGGAGCGGGAGAAAGTCTCGCGCCCTGCTGCAGGCAGCTGTTGCGCGCGGATGCCGGCTCCCTTGCAGCACGAGCCTGAGCAGGCGTAGGGGAGTGGGCGCCAACCACGTGCTTAAGGTGAATGTGAGGAAAGGCAGCTCCCCACCCCCACCCCGGCTGGGACGAGAAGGGAGGAGGGAGAGAAATTGGGTTCAGGCTTCTTGCTTGGTTGCTTAACCCTGTTTTAAAAACAAACCACAATGGGTGGGCTCAGCAGACACTGGGCACCTCACAGCTGAGGGCACCCTAGGTTTTAACCAAGGGAAACACCAGCAGTGCTGGATGTGATCAAGGTCCCAGCATCAACCAATGATGGATGTGGTCAATTTTTAGGAACAACCAGGGATGCCAGATGTGACTAATTTCCCAGGACTATGGAGCAAGCATTGCATTCTTCCCAGGATGATTGACGGAATGAGCCACAATTGACTGGGTTGATGCAATGTGCATCAAATGTAGACTTAGTTCCAATAAAAGAGAATATTTGTAGTTTAGTGCTGAACTGTGGGGTCCTTGGTGCTCTCTGAACTTGAGTTGTTTCTTCCACACATCTCATGACCCAACTAGGTAACATCATCAGTGCACTCTGAGACCATCAAGGACCCCAGAATGTCTTAGATATTGTTCTTCCCCCATTCACATCCCTACTCAAATGTTTCATCATTCAAGTGGAGTCATTCACATGATGCCCTCTCCACCAAGGAATGTACAATAAATATTCTCACATTTCTGTTACTTGTGAACAGGAAAACACAGGTCTGTGCACACCTAGCCAGTCATGCTACACTTCCCAGATTTTGCTCATCGCCATCTCTTGCACGCTTTTCAACACAATCCTGCATACTTAGCGGTCTAGTGATGCTGTGGGTCTGGCATTGGGGCAAGGGCCGTGAATGTGTCCTTGCCGTGACTGGAGGTGTCCTTCACAAGAGGCCTTCCGTGGACCCTCACCTTCATGGGGTCGGTCGGTTGGTTGGCTGGCTGATCAGGAGCTTAGAAGCTAACGTAGATAAAGAACGATTGAAGGAACTGGGTATATCTTGACTAGTGAAAAGAAGCACCAGGGGTGACATGACAGCAGCCTTCCAATATTTGAAAGATTGCCACAAAGAAGAGGGGGGGGGGTCAATCTATTCTCCAAAAGTACCAGAGAAGCAGGACAAGGAACAATGGATGGAAACTAACCGAGAAGAGAAGCAACCTGGAATTAAGGACATATTTCCTGACAGTTGGAACAATTAATCAGTGGAACAACTTGCCTCCAGAAGATGTGGGTGCTCCATCACTGGAGGCTTTCAAGAAGAGACTGGACAACCCTTTGTCTGGAATGGAATAGGGTTTCCTGCCTGAGCAGGGGGTTGGACTAGAAGACCTCCAAGGTCCCTTCCAACTGTGCTATTCTGTTTTGTTTGCAATTCTGATATGAATAAACTCTGAACTTCAAATATGTTTCTTCCACTGATGTGATAATTTTCACATGTTCTTCAATTACTTACCTCTCGTTCTTAACCTTGCGTGCCACAATAAATCTGCTGTTGAGTTCACACCCAATTAATTAAATCTCTCTCTTTCTTTTTTTCCTAAGGGTTTATTTAAATTCAAGGACTTTGCTTCATACAAAATGTAATTGTAGAAACAATGGCAGAATCCAAAGTTTGGCTGATAAATATGATTCAGGCAGCACGTCATTCAATCACAGTTTTTTTTAAACTTTCCCAGACCCCTTCTTAAAGTTCCATTTATGTTGCATTTTGGAACTTTTCTGTGGTTTTTTTTTAACACTGCTTTTTTTTTAATATAAACTTTTTGCAACAAACCCCCGATTGATATCAAATATAATTAAAAATTAACAATAGGTGAATACATTGTATCAAAAAGTACGAAGATAAACATTTTCCTCCATGCACCTTATATATATATAGTCTGTGCTATATATATATATAGGTCAGTATATATTTATATTGTATGTATATATTTTTACATGCAAACGTTACTTATTCAAAGTATAGCCACCACTAGACTGATTTTGGATGCAAAAGAAAAAAGAAAAAAGAAAAATGATGGGTGCATTTTATGTTTTGGCAACTCGCTAGAAGAATTCAGGGAAACTTCTGAGCCCTGAACTTTTGGTGTCTTCATGGACCTGCCTGTGGTCTTAACTGAACAGTTCAGAAGTGGTTTGCTGTTGACTTTATGAGCTGACCTTCAATTTCCTTGCGTGGCTTGTGCAACTCTGGGTTTTTCTGGTGCTTGCTTGTGCAAACCCTAACCAGCTCCCACTTCGATGACAATTTTTTTCGGCATCCTACAAGGTTGGCTAAGTGTTGCCATTTGCTTAAGGGCAACTTCAAAGTAAGGGTGGAGACTATCTCAAGGTCAACCTTCAAGGAAAGACTGAAGACTACCTCAAGTAAAATTGCCCAGTGAAGGGCAGGTTGATGACCCAACTTTGCTCAATGACACGATTTTCCCACTTAGCATGTGAATTCTCAGCAACCTTCTCTCTCCTTTGGTGGCAAAATCTGTAGCTTCCTTCAACGCTGGATAAACCAGTTCTCCTCTTGGGGGAGGGGGGATGCCTGCTCGTTTTGGTCCCACGTGTTTCTTTGACAGTCCTCCCTTGATGATCACTGCAATCTCTGGAAGAGACTCGTTGGGGACGAACTCGGTTTGAGACAGCGTGTGCCTCGACAAGAGAGCAGGGTGGATTCTCTGAAGCAGCGGAAAGCCAGTTACCAAAGCCACTGCCACACGCATCTCAACAAGTGGCAATGTTTGTGAACATCCTTATCCCGGACGTCGCCCAGATGACATCACCTCCCAAATATTGTTATTCAATTATTCAAACCGTAACTTAGCAGCTGCGAACGCCACTTACAATTCAACAGGATTGTTGCATCATACTGGTTTAATAAGAAAAAACGGGAACGCAGGACAGTGGTTTACAGAATAAAACCAACCAACCAACCCATTCACAATGATTTTTTTCCCCAAGAAAGTATTTGTGCCTTCCTATTGGTAAAAGGTAGAAAAGATTTGGTCACAGTCATGCTTTTGCCTGGAACAGGGAAAGGAAAAACGCCAACTGGTTAAGTTGTAAAAGACAATGAGGGCCTTGTATGGCTTGATGGATTTCGCTCCCATTCCCGACTGGAGTTGTGGGGAAAAAAAGTACCGCTATCATTGCATAGCCCTAGTTTTATTTTGTTGCATTTTTTAAAAATAATCATCATAATTTTTTTAGAAAAAAGAAACGCAGCGTCCACCCTAGAAGGACAAACTGTTCTTGGTTTTAATGGGTTTCCCACATATATCCTCCAATAAAAGGAAAAATGGATCTCCATCAAGCCAGCCTATTCTTCACCCCGGATGAGAGACCACCACGCGATTTGTCTGGGCTAATTTGGATGCCCCAAATGAAAATTTAGAAAGAGCTGCTTGCATTTTGAAAAGAGATTCCCCACAGGGGGTCCTCGATTTACAGCCGTTCGTTGAGTGACCATTTGAAGTCACAACAGCCCTGGAAAGATGATGACTTATGATCACGTGACCAAAATTCAAGTGCTTGGCAACTGGCACGTACTTATGCCAGTTGCTCTGTCCCAGGATCATGTGATCAGCCTCTGTAACCTTCCCAGCCATCTTCCGACAAGTAAAAGTCAATGGGGAGAGCCAGATTCACTTAAGGACTGCAAGAGTCACTCAACCCCTGCAGTGACTTGCTTAACAACTGTGGCAGACAGGTCAGGAAAATGGGGCAAGCCTCGCTTAACAACTGCCTTGGCTCAGCAGCGGAAAGTTCAAGCTCAGCTACGGTCTTAAGTTGGGGACTGGCTCCCATGCTAAAAGGGAAACTATCAGGAAAAAGATTTGTTGCCCTGTGTGCTAATTCTGGCAGTTCTGAAGATGCCCTCACATTATTATTATTGTTGTTTTTGTTGTTGTTTTTCCATTCTTATGACATCCAACATTTCAGCTGCACTTCTGTTGGACCGCACAATCGGAAGGCTCTAAGGCCCAAAGTGAAATTAATAGTGCTCCTATTTACGTGTTCAAAAAGGGGTGGATTAATAAAAGAGAACAGATGTGACACATGCACGCATCCATACACAAACACGCAATCTAGGGATGAGATTACTTGGAGGTCAGAGACCGGAAAATGCAGCTTTTAAAAGAGAGAGGAATTGAATTCTCCATTCGTTCTCCCCAGTTTTTAGGACTAAAACTACTTGGATTCCCCCCCCCACCAATCAACTGATCCCCTTGGATAGGTCATCCAGTTGATCATTGAAGGAGGCTCTGAGGTCAAATGATGTCGTTTCTCTTAGCAATCACATTTTTGAAGTTGGGCTTTGGGGCACCTTTTTACCAGCTGCTAAATCACTCTGCATTTTTAAAATAAAATAGTGTTGAAATACTTGTAATGCCCCCGATCCATCAGTAAGTGTCGCTTTTGGGGCCATTTCTGCCCAGTGTTGAAAAATATAGGAAAAAGAGTTAACCGTAGAATGAGCCATTTTCCAGAAAAGTTGTATGGGGAATGGCAAAGGTTAGTCATTTCCAATTGGCTTTAAAAAGCAGTAATTAAAAAGTCCCTTTGCTTTGAGTTTAAGTTACTCCCCAAAAAAGGGGGAGAACTGATTGGATTTTAGTGAGATTTGACTTGTGACGGCCCATTTTGGGGGGCTGAGTTTTTCCTCAGTTTCCCTGGATTTTGTTTATGGCAGCTTGCATGTAAAATACGGAATGACCAGCGCTGAAATACCAAATTTTATATTTATCCTCAATCTAAAAGCAACTTTTAAACTTTCTCTTTAAATCTGTCAGGCTAAGCCAGAGAGAAAGGAGGGAGGAGAGAGGGAGAATAAGGAGAACTCTACTCACTTTGCCTAAAGAAAACTATGTGGGTCCTAGCAAAAATATATGTCATATGTCATCCGTTCTACAATATAATGTTACCCCTTGGAATAATTAACCTACGATTAACTACTGTGGGCTTGGAGTGTTCTTTAAACGTGGGTGGACATGGAAAATGCTTTTAAACTAAAAAAATGTTTTTTTAAATGAAAGACTGGGATGGATATATAGGCAGTCCTTGACTTACAACGGTTCATTTAGTGACTGTTCAAAGTCATAATGGCCCTGAAAAAAGGGACTTAGGACCATTTCTCACACTTATGACCGTTGCAGCATCCTCGTGGTCACCTGATCAAAATTCAGCTGCTTGGCCACTGGCTCATATTTATGATGGTCGCAGTGTCCCCTGGGGTCCCCTTTTGCGACCGTTTGACAAGCAAAGTCAAGGGGGAATCCAGATGCTGTCAGGCTACACCCAGGCAGTGCCGGCATGTTAACTCCCAAATAAATCCTGTTTAGTTTTGGAAGTTTGTCTCAAGACTCATGATTTAAATGGGGGTAACTGCCGGAATCCTGACAAGGGGGCAAAAACTCCCTTAATAACTGTCTCGCTTAGCAACAGAAATGTGGGGCTCAATTGTGGCCATAAGTCAAGGACCAGTTGTATCTGCTTTCAAAGCTACACAGGACACTTTCATCTTGAACCGAAGTGCAAGCTGGGTGCAAAACCAAGCCCATGTTTGTGTCTAGCATCATAAAATGGTTTCATGCAAGGGGTTCCAACTTTTTGGGGGGGCGGGAGGGAGTTATACTTCATTGCATTTGCTGCAGGCAAGGCTTCCCCCCCCTCACTGTGGGTGGAGCAAGTCATGGCTTCTTCAAAGCTTTGGTTTGGCCTGGGAGTCAATTCCTGGTCTGGAAAAGGATGGACAGGAATAGCTAAATGTCTATGGAGGTCCTCAGTCACCCAGGTCCTTAGTTGTCCCAAAAGTTGTCTCTCTTGCAAGAGGCAACTGGACTTTTTGGTTTTTCTTCGGAGACGTTTTGCTTCTCTGAAGAAGCTCCTTGGATGAGAAGTGAAGCATCTTCAAAGAAAAACCAGAAAGTCCAGTTGCCTCTTGAATAAAAAGCACCTTTGGGACAATGAACAGGAACCTGTCCTCCAATTTCAGATGGAAATTGTAACCTATAGCTCGGAATAACCTCCGGATTATGCTTTTTTTGCTTTCAAATGCTCTGCAAATGTTCTTCCCTTCCCTCTTTTCTCCCACCGCCATTCAGATGAAACCTGGATTTACAAGTAAGGATACTTTCAAGGGTGAAAATACCTGTGGGAATCCTCTCCTTCAACTAGCAAATTCCTCCCGTGGGCGCCTTCACACGTTGTCTTTTTAAAGGTATTTTAAGTTACTTGGAAAGTGTCATGTCAAAACAGACCCTTGCTCTGTGTTTTCTCCCCCACCGGTTCCCTTCTGACAATTATTTTGGCTGTGTTCCTTCTCTCTTCCTAACCTCCTCCGTGCCCAGAACCTCAGCTGCTTTGGGCTGAAGGTATCTTCCGTCAATGAAATGGGTCATGTCTTCCAAACAGCTTCCAGAGTAAGGGTTTAGCTCAGTGGTGGGATTCAAACATTTTTACTACCAGTTCTGTGGGCGTGGCTTGATGGGCATGACCTGGTGGGCGTGGCTTGGTGGGCGTGGCTTGGTGGGCATGGCAGGGCAAGCATGCTGTAAAATCCCTATTCCCTCCCCACCCCACTAACCTGCTTTCCAGCTCAGTTCTCCTGTGCAGGGCAACCAAAGGAGACCCAGCCCATCATCTGGGACTCAATGCGAGGCAGAGAAGAGATGGGGTTGGCAGGGCCAGTCAGAGGTGGGATTGGCCGGTTCTCCAAACAACTCAAAATTTCTGCTACCGGTTCTCCAGAACCGGTGAGAACCTGCTGAAGACCACCTCTGCTTTGACTCCCTAACAAGACTAGTCTTCCTGAATTCGGAACGAATGCACACATGCACACTAAACCTCGTGCGTGCAGGACGTTAAAAAAATTAAAATAAAAACAACACAGACACACAGACAAGCGTACAGACCCAAAATGGGGCTTAAGAGACAAGAAATAAAAATGGAATCTCATCCCTGAGAATTGGAATTAACTCCAGCCAGATGCTGTCAGGCGAAGGATTCGCCCCCACCGAGGCCCTGCCGAGATTCAGTCTCCAAGACGCGGATTTAAATCTGAGGAGCTGAAGCATTCCTTCCCCCTTGGTTTTACTGGGTCTTGCAAAAGCATCCATCCTAACACAGAAGGCTTCTCTCTGCACCTTCAAGGACCCATCGGACGTCCTAAAACAAAACTTGAATTTATTTGATTTGATTTTCTAAACCATTCTCCAGCCTTGAGAGGTGAAAAGATCAAATCAAGCTCAGGATGATGTTGAGAGCCATGCCAGAAGGTCAGGGAAGCTGCCCTCCTCAACCCTCCCTCCTGCCTCTTAGCTATTCTGTTTTTGGGGGATGGGTGGGTGGGAATATAAACACAACTGCCTCATTGCCACAAGAGGTTCCCAAAGATTAGGCACTTAGAAGTAAAGAACAGGCGCCTTTAGGAAGGAAAGAAAACCTTGGAATGGCCAGTAGACGAGGTCTCCTCTGGAGAGGACTCTGCATTTTAGCTGTGTTCTTGTCTTGTTTTCTTTCTTTCGCTATACAATTTACCCCCACCCCCTGCCCCCAGAAAGTGGACACAATGAAAAGGGAAAACGTGACCATTCTGCCCACCCCACCCTCCTCCTCCTCCTTCATCTTCTTCTTCTTCATCCCCGTCCTCAGCTCAGATTGGTAAACAAGATGAAAATTGAGATGGGGGCCACCAACTCTCTGGCCCCAAGGAGAACAGTTCAACAGCAAGAACGAGAACCGAGATGTCATCCTTGCCAAAACCCATCCCCTCTTGAAGGGCTTTTCCAAAACGCTGGTGGGAAGGACTCCCCCAAAATAATACATTGTGGAGACCAAAGGATGGACCAAGAAATTGGGCATAGCTGTTTGGTGCTCAGATCCATTGGAAGTTTCCATGCCTGGCTCGGTTGATAAGGGTCACGGTTGGCCAAGGGTTGAGATCCAGCTGGATAAACTCCCTTCCTTAAAATGGGGACACAATAAAACATAGGTTGGTTCTTTGTACATCAGGGTGTGTGTGTGGGGGTTCTTTTGTCTTCCCCACCGGCTCACCCCCAACTGTGCAGATTCCAGTCTTTAGTCTAGGGTTTTCTCCCTGGGCTTTCGTGGTAGCCGTCACTTGGGGTGGAAGGTGGTGTCTCCCATGACATGGCAGCTGGGAGCAGGACAGAAGGACGCCTGCTCTACACAGGCCCTCTGAACCAGGTGCCTCTCCTGACGGATCAACAGCTCTCTAGTGCAAAAGAGGAAACTGGGGACAGAGAGCAACCAGGAGTTGTTTCCAACAGGGTGGTGCATGGAGCTAGGACCATTTCGACAGGGCTGATTCCACAGAGAGGCAGCTGCTTATATCTTCTCCTCCCCCCCGGCAGCCTTGATGTCCCAGGGCTGGATGCAAAGACGTCGTATGCACATCCACATGGCGGTTGTCCGGATGATAAAACTCATCGACCTCCAGTGTGCGACTTGGTTCTTGTCCTGCTAGCACCAATCATCTTCGTCTCGCTCGTGGTAATAGCTACGGGCCCTCGTGCTGGTGCCAGAGCCGGCACTTAGTCCCAATACATAATGGTACCCATTGGGAACTCGGCGGACTTGATGGGACTGGGATGTTAGAGAGGAGACGTAAGAGGTCCGGGAGGATCTCCCTGAATTGGTGGCCACTGCCTCCTCGAAGGTGAGCGTGTCTTCAGGCATCGTATGGTATGGACTGTCACTCTCTTCTCGGTGTCCCAGGTAAGGGTCTGAACCGATCCGTGCCATCAAGGTTGGGGAGGGTCCCTGGGAGTCGCCATGCAGCAAAGCATTGTGCTCAGAGAGACCCCGGCTCAAGCGTCCCGGGGAGAAGGTTGGCAGGCCAGTCTGGAACCCAGAGAAATGCACAGGCGAGGAGTTGGCAGTCTTGTAGGTAATGCTGGGACGTGGCGTCAGTGGAGTTTGCGGCAACTGCCTCCGACCACGGCACGGGGTGCTAGCACCAGAGGTCAACAGCAGGGGGCTCCCGTTAACTGAACCACTGCCCTACATGAAGATTGGAAGAAAGTAAATGAACCAAAAAAAAAAAAACAGGAGGAGGAGGAGGAGGAAGATATGGAGGAGGAGGAGAATGACAGTGAGCAATAATAAGAATACCAGACAAACACAGAGTCACATGTTGGAGTAGAGTGTCAAAACACAATGGACAGCAGAATGAATGATATGAACAGAGAAATGTATTGTAGGATAAAAACAAACAAAACAGAACAAAACAAAAAGGAAGAGAGAGTTTAGACGTGCACAGCCAAGGGCAGGGAGACTGCTCCAGAAACACTTGAACAGACAGAGAAATACAGGAAACCAACCAGGAGGAGAAAGGATTCCAAATGAAAACAACCAGTAAGACAATACTGGGGAAGCAGACAATCTAGCAGACCAGAGAGCCAGGGGATCCACCTGGAAAAATCAGGAGATCCACTGCATGCTTCCCAATCAACCTCCTTTCAGACTTGCAAGATTCTATTCACATAGTTAAAATTAGCGCATCTGGTCATGATTCTTCTCTGCTCTGCTTGGAAAGGCTACCGTAGTGCCTTCACTCTCTGGGGATGAGAGAACTTGAGTCCAAGCACCCCCAAAGGCCGGCCACGTTGACCAGAGGTCCTAGGGGACCCTCTTTCTCACCCCTTCTCTCTCTCCACCCTCCACCTCCCATCCTCACCTGCTTCTGGGTCTCATGGTCCTGCCCTCCACCAGGAGATGGAGGCCTACTGCATTCGGAGGACTTGGGCTGAGAACGATCCCGACTCCCATAGCGGTCGCAGGAGTAAAAGCGTTGTTTTTCAGAGGAAGAGGAAGAATGGACTTTCCGTTCCTGGGACCGGCCCCGCTCCTGCCTTTTGGACTTGGAGGTGGCCTCTCCTGCTGGGGAGACAACAAGAAGCCACCAGATTCCAATCATTGTAAGCAAGTCATCATCAAATAAGGTTCGCCTCCTAAGCATCCTTAAGCATGAAGACCTGCCAACAGAGGTGCAGAATACAGAATGCAGACTAGCAGAGGCGACGGGGCCTTGGAGGTCTTCCAGCCCACGGGGTTCTTAGATCCGGCCCGCAGGCCCACCACGGAAACAGCGAAGGACAGGCCCGTGGTGCCTCTGCCAGCGAAAATGGCACTCGGGAGGATCACACACGTCGTCCCCGAGCTCTGCTTTCGCTGGCAGAGGGTTTCAGGAGGCTGTTGTGACTGAAAACGGAGCCTGAGAGGGCCTGAGCATCCTCCCCGAGTTCCGTTTTCACTGCCAGAGAGTTGGAGGAGGCAGTCATGGCCGAAATGGAGCCTCCATGAGTGATGTTGAGCTGGGCACCCAAGGTCAAACACAACCCTGATGCACCCTCAATGAAATCGATTTGACACCCCTGTTCTAGTCCAGCCCGCTGCTCAAGCAGGAGACCCTGTGCACCATTCCAGACAAATCGCTGTCCAGTCTCTTCTTAAAAACCTCCAGTGAGGGATCACCCACAACTCCTGAACGCAAGGAATTCCCCTGATGAACGGTTCTGTCAGGAAATGTCTCCTTAGTTCTAGGTTGGATCTCTCTTTAATGACCTTCCACCCATTACTTCTTGTCCTGTCCTCACGTGCTTTGGAGAATAAATTGGCCCTCTCTTCTCTATGATGGTCCCTCAAGTAGATGGCATGTAGACTTTTCATTGGGTACAACTGCAGAATAAATACAAGTCAACAAAATCAACTGAATTGAGTGACTCTAACTTGATATTTTAAAATGAACCCAAGTTTTAATTTGAAAAATCTAAGCAACATTGACATGTTCCTCTCTGCTAGGAAGATTGGAGTGGGACTCTCCAATATACACAATCGAGTTTGAGAAACCAAGAGATTATAGAATGGAAGGCAGATCTTCTTAGCTGTGTAAGTATACGTACTTCAATTCCCAGAATCCTAGAGGCAGCACGACCATTGCTAAGGATTCTGGGAGCAGAAGGCCATACATCTGAAAGATATCCAACTTGGAGCAGGCTGTTGACAAATTTCAAAATTTCATGCTCAGCCAGTTCTACAATGAGAACCAAGCCAGAGAAATGGAAGGTGCCTGTCATGCCTGCATCGAAGCCTGAATCTGTGGAGGAAGACGAGCCGGAATGGGAGATCAAGGGGGCGGCTTTGTTGACTTGGGAGGAAAATGGGGAGGAGCAAGCCCAGTCAGGCCAGAGCCTTTCAGGATTGGGACAGCTTGTAGGCAGGGAGGAACGGGGGCAGGATGACCCAGGAGAGGCTAAGCAGTGAACCTGAGAGACAGGGCTCAGGCGATGAGCAAGGACCACTCCCCTCCTGATCCTCGAGCATGGAGAGTGGAGAGAAGGTGAGAACAGCACAGACTAACCCAACTACTCTGGAGGAGAACGCCCCGCCCCTCTTCACAAGGCACCCTTGGGGACTGAGACTTAAGGAGATGCTGCGGGGAGGGGCATTTTTTGGGAACAAACACTGAATTCCTGGAATGTTGAGAGCCAATGTTTGAACTTTCCTGGATTCCTTGCATTCTTTCTGGATTTCTTGCTTTGCAGCCATGGTGCTCACAGCATTGGGCTGGACTATCTGCAGCCAGAGGCTGCTGGAGGTGTGTGTGTGTGTGTGTGTGTGTGTGTGTGTCATTACTTTGCTCTGAGACTTGCCAGAAATGTGGGAGCATTTGGGGAACATTTGGAGCAATAAAGGGGCAGTTTCAACTGCTAGCTGCCTGGGTTACCTCTGATGACCCAGGGTGTGCACAAAGGCAACACAGCCAGAATAATAAGTAAGGGTCCCTTTATTAGCTCCAACTTTGCCCTCAATGTTCCGGTTACCTTCCGGTCTAGAGAAAAACTCTCCCAGGAACCTGCAACAGCCTATGATTGCAGATATTCCAGTCCAAAACACTATAAACAGAAAACTTTAAACTATGAATTAAAGCAAAACAAGATAAGATAATAAATCCGGCAGAGCAAATAAGGAATTCCAGAAGTGAAGTAACATGGCAGTAAATCAAACCAGTTGGGAGGATGCCAGGAACTCAGATAACAGTAGCCGACATGAGATAAACTCAATGTTTCTCTCCAACAAATGCTTCTCCCAAACTGCCTCTCCTTTAAACTCCCTCCCCAGGAGAGCCTTGTGAAGAGAATCAGGGCCCTTTCCTCCCTTGTAAGCCACGCAACCCACATTGCTCTCTTCTCCATTCTTCCTGCGTGCCCTTGGATGAAGGGGGGTGGGCCTTGGTCTTCCGCTGAACCCCCTCTCCCCTGTTCTACCTCTCCCCTGCTCTGCCCAGCCTGACTTTGCTCTTCCCCAGTTTCCTCCACAGCCAATGGAGCCACTCTCCTGCTCCCTGTCAGTTGTTCATCTTCCTCCTCGGATCCAGACTCCGAGACGGGGGCATGACAGTTACCTCTGTGCCGTGCCCTGGGTCATCACAGTGCCCTTACCAGGAGCTTCACTCTCAATCAAGTGATTGGGTGGCTTGTCCACTGACTTCTGCTTCTTCTCTCTCCGCCGGTGGCAACGATGGTGATGATGGTGGTGGGTGTGTTCAGCTGGCCGGGGGTGTTCATAAAGATGTGTGGCACGTGGACGCTGTGGGTTGAGCGTGGAGACTGAGCGCTTCATGGGGCTGGTGTCTGGAATGGGCTGTGGCAAGAAGGAGGAAGGGAGGAAAGAAGAGAAAGAGAATGCAGAGAAGTTGATCGGATGTACACCATCAAACAGTAGCATCTCTTCCTTCACACCTCTGGACCATGTGTATTTGTTTTAGTAGAAGAACAGAGTTTGGAGGGACCTTGGAGGTCTTCTAGTCCAACCCCCTGCTCAAGCAGGACACCCTATATCAGGGGTCTGCAACCTTAAACACTCAAAGAGCCATTCGGTCGCATTTCCCACAGAAAAGAAAACACCGAGAGCCTCAAAACCTGGGTGGGAGTGGCCAATTCAAGTCCCACCCAGTCATATGACACAAACCTCCCCACCATGCCTATCCAGGTTTTGTGGCTCCCGGTGTTTTCCGTGGGAAATGGGTCTCTCTCTGTCTCTCTTTCTCTCCCTCCCTCCCAATTCTGTATTTTGTGTTTTACCTTCTCAGGCCAGGCGAGGAGTGACTGGGAGGGAAGGGTGAGGGGTGTGGCCAGCCAGTGGTGGGATCACCCAACAGGGAGCCACAGCAGAGGGCCCAAAGAGCCACATGTGGCTCCAGAGCCGCAGGTTGCTGATACCCACCCTATCCCATTGCAGACAAATGGTTGTCCAGTCTCTTCTTGAAAGCCTCCAGTGATGGAGGCCCCCACAACTTCTGGAGGCAAGTCCTTCTACTGGTTAATTGTTCTCACTGTTGGCAAATTTCTCCTAAGTCCCAAAGGTGTTTTTTTTCAATAGGCAACCGTTTTTCCTTGAAGATGTCTCGCTTCTCATCCAAAAAGATTCTTCAGTTGAACTGAAGTGAACTGAAGGTGAACCGAAGAATCTTCTTGGATGAGAAGTGAAATGTCTTCAAAGAAAACCCAGTAAGTCCAGTTGCCTCTCGAAAAAGCACCTTTGGGACAACCCTGACCTGATGGATGACTAAGAAACTCCATAGATATTTAGCTCTAGCTTAATTCCTACGAAACCTTTCCATTAAAAGTCTTCAGCGTCTGTGGTGCTCTCTGTGCTTGATGGTGCACTGGTGATATTGCCTAATTGGGTCATGAAATGTCTGCAAGAAAACCCCCAGTCTCAGAGAGCACCCAGGATCCCACAGTTCAACCCTGAGCTACGAAGACTTAGTGCCTCCAGATTTCTTCCATCTTAAGAAAAAAAGCCACAAAGAAGGCGATCCACATAAACCTTGCCTTGACTAGATTTTACAGGACAGGGGGGTTCAAACAAACTACATACTGATAGGTATCGCCCCGGTGACCGTGTTTTGCTCCTCTGCAAGAAAAAAATTGCATGGGTCCCAAACCAGCAACAGTCAGACATCCCAGGAGGCACGTGACAGACGAGATGACCAAGGAGAGGGAGGGAAGGAGGGAGGGAAGGAAGGAGGGGCAGAGAATGAGGTCAACGAAAGCCAAGGAAGGGGTGGGTGAATTGAGACAAGAGACAGAAATGAGCGTTAGTCAGCAGTTATTCATGAGGAAAAGATGGTTGGATGAGTATGGTTTTCAAAGGAAGCTGCAAGAAAACAAGGTTCTCAATGAGCTCAGGTAGCAAGGTAAGGTTCCACAACCTAGCTGCCATCCAGGTTCATCCATCGCCATTGGTGATTACCACCGCTAGCACGGATGATGTTACCTAGTTGGGTAATGAAACAACAGGCACTTCTCATCAATCTCTTCACTTAAGGACCCCATAATCCCTTGCGGGGGGAGAGTCTGGGCAACTGAATGGAGCTAGCTGTGTGTTAACTGGCCGGATGCCCTCCCTGTCGCCAATGCGGAGTTTTGTTCAGCGGATATATCCTCATTGTGTGCCCAGAGAGAGAAATATCTGCCTCTACCCAGGATCGAACTCACAGCCTCCTGATTGTGAGGCGGGAGTTCTCCCTCTAGGCCACCATTGCACCACTCTAAATGACAGGCACTTCTCATGCCTGTCATAATTTTATGGCAATGGTTAAGTATATATGCCCCCAATGGGATTTTCCAGTGTAATTTCCCAGGAAATACGCAGAGAAGGCAGTCTCGAGAAGCTGACCGATGGGCTCTGAACCTCCTATTGGCGATGTCTACTTCACTCTCCAACTCTGAGACTGTCACTGTTCCGATGATGAGGAAGGGGTCTTAGGGAAGCTCCTCTGTTTGGAGAAAGGCTACGACGGTGCCCAAAACATGGGTGGCTTCTAGGAGCCCCCTAACCAGATGCTTATGAAAACATCCAGAGTTCTTATGCCTTGGAGACTGGGGGGTCTGGAGAGCTCTTCCCTGCTTGCCTTTCATTCCCTGTTAGGACACCCATACACACGGGTGAGGTGACCTAGCTTGGTAATGAAACGTCTGCCAGAAAATTGCCCAAGTGGAAAGAGCCCCCAGGGTCCCAGATTATGACACGAGAGCTTACCTGAGTTTCGGCTGCCAGCCGAGGCATGGAGGCTGCTCTGCCTTGGCTTTCCAGGCCCGGCTGATGTTCCCCGTTGGCTAAAGTTGGGCTCATTTCTCGCATTTCTACAACCTGGAAAATACAACAACAGAATAGCAGGACTTATTGCCTTTTGCCTACAAAATGTTTTATTTATTTTTTATTTTATTTATTTGTCAAACATGTTTTAGATAACAAATATAATTAGAACATGATTATGATGACATGAAACGGGTACGAATAAAAGGGAGACATTAGGACAGGGACGGTAGGCACGTTGGTGCGCTTATGCAGGCCCCTTACAGACCTCTTAGGAATGGGCTGAAGTCAACAGTGGACAGCCTGAGGTTAAAGTTTCAGGGCTTTGGGGAAGAAACCACAGAGTCAGGTAGTGCATTCCAGATAGTGACCACTCTGTGGCTGAAGCCGTATTTTCTGCAAGTGAGTTTGGAGCGGTTTACCTTGAGTTAGTATCTATTGTGTGTTCATGTATCGTTGTGGTTGAAGCTGAAGTAGTCATTGACAGGTAGGACATTGTAGCAGGTAATTTTTTGTACTACGCTTAGGTCAGACCAAAGGCGGTGTAGTTCAAGGTTGTCCAAGCCCAAAATTTCAAGCCTGGTGGTGTAGGGTATTCTGTTGCGAGCAGAGGAGTGGAGGACTCTTCTCGTGAAATATCTCTGGACTCGCTCAATTGTATTAATGTCCGATATGCCGTGTGGGTTCCAGACAGAGGAGCTGCATTCGAGAATTGGTCTAGCAAAGGTTTTGTATGCTCTAGTTAGCAGTACAATATTACCAGAGAAGAAGCTACACAAGATTAGGTGAACAACTCTTAATGCCTTTTTGGCAATGTTGTTACAGTGGGCTCTGGCACTTAGATCATTTGAGATGAGTCCTCCAAGGACAGAGTTGCCTACAAACACTCCCTGTAGTTGCAACTGCTGTCTGTCTACATCAGCAACCTTCATCTCTCCATCCTGTAGTGATAATTGTCCTCAGTGCCAGGCTCCATCACAAAGCCACCCTGTATGATCCTGTATGTTACAGGTCTGGCACATTTATTTTTCCTCTTCCTCTTCCCCTCCATTCCCATTTTGTTTTGAAATTGTGCCCCTTGAATGATAAGCTGTCTAAGTTTATACTTCTATGCCATCATAGAATAAAAAGGTAGATGATGAGTGACAAGTAAAAAATAAAGCAGACTGTGACCATAAAGAAGATGGGATGAACAAGAGTAGAAAAGAGAAGCTGGCTTGTCTGTGATCTCCAGGGTCCTTGGTTCTCTCTGAGCTTTGTGGATTTCTTGCAGATGTTTCATGACCCATCGAAGTAACATCATCAGTGCTAAAAGGGAGTTTGCTTTCTCTCCCTTCTAGTACTGATGACGTTACCTAGTTGGGTGATGAAACATTTACAAGAAAACTAGCAAGCTCAAAGGGCACCAAGGACCCCAAGTTCAACCTTGAGCTCCAAATTTTCTTAATTTACTGCATTATACTTTTCCCCATCCTTATTACTTCGAGTCATCTAGGAATCCCAAATTTTCCCCTTTTTTCTGTTGCAAACAAAGCAGCTCGTTCAATCAACACTCTTTTAAAAGATGAAAGAATTCCAAAATTTGTGTTTCTGCTAAATATGTAGGGCCAAACTGAGAAGTAAAGGAAGAAATAAAGCATTAAGATCTTCTAGGAAAATCCTGATGTTTTCCTCTCCTCCTGCATGCTGCATCTCCGCCCTCTCGCTTGCCTGCTGGGTGGGGATTTCCTCCGAATGGCCTCGTTCAAAGGCTGGTGTTCTAGTTTCATAAAACATGTTCTGGGTGTGTTGGATCCCCCAGGAAACCGATTCTTTGATGCCTCCTCCTTCTGGCATTGGCCTGTTGCAAAAGAAGAGAAGAGGCTCTTAAAAACCACAGAAAGGTTGTGCTAGCAAGGGCTGAGAAAGAACCATAAAGCAGAAGCATTTTTTGCTTATTTGCAATTGGAATCCAGAGATACTTTGAATGTTCTGGGTTTATCTTTAGATGTTCCCTTCAGAATCAGTTGCATGCAACCATAGCTAGTCCTTGACTTACAACAGTTCATTTAGTGAACATTCAAAGTTGGAATGGAACTGAAAAAAGTGACCTATGACCATCCAGGAGCTGGACTATAAGACCTCCAAGGTCCCTTCCAGCTCTATTCAATTCTTATTCTATTCTACTCTACTCACCTTACGACTGTTGCAGCCTCCCCTGGTCATTTGATCAAAGTTTAGATACTCGGCAACTGGTTCATATTTATGACGCAGCATCCCAATGGGGGAAACCAGATTCACTTCACAGCTACAACGATTCCCTTCATGTGGTGGCAAGTAAATTTGTAAAATTGGGCAAAATTAACTTAACAAAGCGTTTTCTTAGCCACAGAAAAGTTGGGCTCAGTTGTAGTCATAAGAAAAAAACAAGACTAGAAAACAGCAACACAAGAACCTCATCTGGATGAGCACCAATGGGTTGATACAACATGGAACACCGGAAGGAGGAAACTGCTCACATCGTCCAACAACACGGATACTTGTGCCATTTTGTCAAACTGCTGGCTCTGTCCACAGCTGGAAGTGTTCAACTCTCTGCCTTAGGCTAGGTTGTGTTCTGACCTGGTCTTCCCCCAACAGCACGAAGCTGAGTCCTCGTCCTGATAAACCCCTTTTATTTGATTTACAATGAGCTTCCTCTCCAACGAAGTCCCGGGCAACAGTCTTCCATGATAGTTCCCAATTACAGGCATTTATCAGGCTTGGAGAGTGGCCAGGGCGATATCTTTCAGGTGCCGCAATACTTGGCAAGCGTGCAGAGATGAACTAATTGTCTCCTGCAAAGCCCCACTCCCCTTTCCCTCCTCTTTTATACTGTAGGAGAGGGGCCATTCACTGTCCACCTGTGGCTTTAGTCCCAAGTCGACCCTTGTTCCTTAGCTGTTCCCTACTTCTGGCAGCTCTGCGCATGCGCACACTGAGAACAGGCTCCAGCTGTTCTTCTGCCCCACTGATCTCCAACTTGGAAGGCAGCTGATAACTGTCGGACGGCCCTGGCCCCATCTCTGCCTCTGATGCAGAGCCCTCGTCAGAGCCTTCCCCAGACTCCAGGACGGGCCCATGTTCCTCCCCAACTTCCTCACTGTCTGAATCTGCTGCCAGCTCTGCTGGCTGCTGTCGGGCCACAACAGGTTGAAGCGATGAAAAAGAGGAGGGGGAGTACTTACAGGGCACCCCCATTGTTGAGTGACGCAGAGCTCTTTTGACGCAGAAAAGCATTGGGGAATCCTGTCTGGCTTTGCTCGAGGGCTGCTTTCAGCGGATGGAAAAGGGAAACAGTGCCAGTCTAGAAGGAGGAGAGAGGAGACAGTAGATTTCATAGATTCACATGGTTGGAAGGGACCTTGGAGGTCTTCTAGTCCAACCCCCTGTTAAAGGCTGTCCTTATTCTACCCCAGTTAAATGAATATCCAATCTTTGCTTGAAAACCTCAACAGATGGAGCACCCACAACTGAGTAATGACACATTTGCAAGAAAACCACTTGGAGGCAAGCCATTCCACTGGTTAATTGTTCTCACTGTCAGGACATTTCTCCTTAGTACTAGTTGGATCTCTCTTTAACAAGCTTCTGCCCATTGCTTCTTGTCCTGCCCTCTGGGGCTTTGGAGAATAGGTCAACCCCATCTTCTCTGTCAGCCCTCAAGTACTAAAAGACACTTATTGTGTCACCCTTCGTCCTTCTCTTTGTTAGACCAGACATATTTAGTTCCCTCAACCATTCAATGGCCTCAGGACCCTTTATTATCTGGTTGATCTTCTCTGTGCTCTTCCTACGGCCTCAGCATCTTTCTTTGTATCACGGTGACCAGAACTGGGCCTGGACCACCTGTCTTTCTGCTATTTTGAACACAGCAAAGAACGGACTGCAGTTGACAGAAGCATTGAACCCCATTGAATCCATGGCCAGGGAGATAGGTAGTTGGATGGATGGATGTTAGAGAGATGGATAGATGAATGGATGGGTGGCTGGGTGGATGGATGGATGGATGAATGATAGAGATATAAATGAATGGATGGATGGATGATAGAAAGAGGGATGGATGGATGGATATTTACCTGACAGAGACCTCCAGGCCCTGAGTGAGAAGTGTCACGGGTGTTTTTATTTTGTTTGTAGAAGTCAAATATCATCAAGGCTGCATAAACCTTCCCTACTGTCATGGCTTCAGCTAATCAGGGAAGAAGCCACAGAGAGCAGAAAATCAATTCACAAGATATGGGGGCAACTGGAAACAAATGAACTGCGGTTGGAGGTTCTATGACAAGTCAAGAAGTCAAACATTTGAAAGTTGCTGCTGAACTCAAACCAGTGTCCTCTAATTTGGCGCTTTCCAAGGATCAAACTACAATACCCATCACCCTCCTTATCCATGCACACAGAGAGTTGCTGTTGAACACCTCTGGAAGGGACCAAGTTCAGTAAAACTGCTTTGTTATGTTCTTAATAATAAACGGATGTTCTCCACCCAACAAACATATTAGATATTGGTCTTTTTTCTGATACTTTGCTGGAGGAAAACAAACTTGTAAAGGAGGACTGGTGGTTGTTTTCCATTGTGGTATTTTTGTGCTTTCAAGTCAATTCGGACTCTTGGCATACAACTTTGAGGTCCTCTTGGCAAGAGTTTTTTTGGGAAGAGGTTTGTCATCACTACCTCCTTCTTTGTAAAGAGAGGACTGGCTCAAGGTCACTCAGCTGGCTTTGCGTGTTAAAGGAAAAGGTTCCCCTCCTTGCACATCCATGCTAGTCATTTCTGGCTCTAGGGGGCTGCTCATCTCCATTCCAAAGCCAAAGAAGAGCCAGTGCTCTCCAAAGATGTCTCCGTGGTCGTGTGGCCGGCAGGACTAAATGCCTTCAAAGGCGCACAGGAGAAGGCTGTTCCCTTCCCACCAAAGGGGTCCCTATTTTCCTACTTGCATTTTTTATGTGCTTTTGAACTGCTCGGTTGGCAGAAGCTGCTGAGACAAGGAACGGGAGCTCACTCCGCTAGGCTGCAATGCTAGGGATTCGAACCGCCAAACTGCCGACCTTTCTTATTGAGAAGCTCAGCGTCTTAGCCCCTGAGCCATCACAGCCCTCAGGTGGGACTAAAACTCCCGGTATCCTGATTTCCAACCCAATGCCTTGTTTAACCACTACACTGGCTCTCTGAGTAGCATTAAGTAATAACGTTGATGCAATTCATGCTTCTTTCCACTTGCACAGACACAAAAGGGTTTGGAGCACTTACGTTTATGAGGTGGCACTAACAGGTCCAAAGTTTTGGAGGACAAATTGGGCCAAACCACTGAGACCTCCTTCCGTAGCTCAGCATCACACTGATGTTGCAGCATACCTGTTAGATAAAAGCAAAGAAACACGATCTAATTTCAGGGGGAAACCCTCGATCCATCCGAACAGAGCTGGAAGGGAACTTGGAGGTTGTCTAGCCAGTCATCCCCTTACCTGATGCAAGTTTGATGTCCAGGGCTGTCCTTATCAAGGCCATTAGCGTTGATGTGAAGTGGACACTTAAATCATCATTTGAGATGGGCATGTTCATCCTGACCAAACGCTGAAGAAAAGAGAGTCTTCCCGTCAAGGCTATATCCCTTGGCACCCACTCCCACCTCCACCTCCACTCCCTCCAAAGTAAAAGAGGACAACAATGTTCTACAAGGCTAACTTTTCATGTGCTGATATGGTTTTCGTCATGGCCAGAGAGAAAGATTCAGACACAATTTTGGAGTGGTGGTTTGTTTGTTTGTTTGTTTTAAACTTCAGCACAGGAAAAATCAGCACAAGTGTCGGTTGTAGTTTTTCATGCAAGCCAGGGAAGGAAGGAAGGAAGGAAGGAAGGAAGGAAGGAAGGAAGGAAGGAAGGAAGGAAGGAAGGAAGGAAGGAAGGAAGAGGGAAGGTGGTTTCTTTGAGATAATGCTCTCCTGAGACATAGCAGAATTACAGCTACAGTATAACACATGCACTTTGAAAGATCTCATGCACAGTATCTCCATAATTGGGATCATGCCAAGAAGGTGACTACACAGACACACAGAAGGATGGATCAAATATAGCCCGTAAGAAGCATGTGGAGGAGAAACACCATGTACATGTCAGAAGGTCAATTGAGAGCAAAAGAGATGATAAAGAACCATGGTTGGCAGAACCAGCTCTTGGAAAGAAGGAAGCAACTGGACAGGGAGGACAATCACAACATCTTTCTATCTCCAGAAGACATGGACACAACATAGAGAGATGGGAGGGACATAGAGATCACAAGAAGCCAGAAGGAACAGAAAGGCAGAACCCTCTCTCCCTCTCTCCCTCCCTCCCTCTCTAAAGCTGGGTTTCTGAAGACACCAACGATGGTCTGTGCCTCAAGTCACCTGCTCCATGAGAAGGAAACATTCTACATCCAGATCGGGGCATGGACGAGAAAGCTATTCAGGGCTCAAGCAACATCTTTGTTGGATAACTCCCTGGCCAGGCAGAGTGTCAAGCTCTAGGACGTAAGCCTACCAGGTCAAGAATCCAGACCTTCAACTCCAAAGAAGAAGGAAGGCTCTCCGCCTTTGAAGGACATGGCTCACATTTCTCCTGTTCTCCAAAGGTTAATCCTTCCTCTACTTTCCAATGCCTTTAAGCAGCCACCTCAGTCCATGGTGAGGATGGACAATGAAGTCTACTAGCAACCGAGTTGAGGTTCAGAGTTCATGTCCTGGCTGCAAATTAACTTCTCAACCTGGCTTGCCTTCTGCTCCCCATTCATCTGGGCCAAGTGGTGAAAAGCTATAATGCAATTGATCGCAATGGCCTTTCAACTTAGTTTTTAATCCTGGGCCAATTCATGGGTGTTAGCAATCTTCTGGTTCTTCGGACTCAAGGGATGTGAGATTTTCTGATTTTCTGAGAAGAAAAAAGATTCCTTCTTTTTGGATACATTCCCACACACCTTGGCATCGAAAACCAAAAATGTGGATTTTTTCCCCCTAGAAGCAGACAAAAAGGATTGAAGGAAATTGGAAAAATGGATCAAGAGAGGGATTTTAAAAAAATAAGCATGAAGAGAATGATGGTTCAGATGGAACAGTTTAAAACTAGAACAGGGGTGTCCAAATCAAATGATTTAGGACTGTAATTCTAACCCAATGAGAGCTGGATATACTACAGGTATTCTCCTCAGAGAAGATGGTTTACAACTGACCTGCTCCAGCTGGTCATTGCAACAATCTTAGGCAAGGTATAAATAAATGGAAAAATTCCACGGCAAAGGGTCTTATTAGGTTGCTTTACGTAGCTATGAATGGAGTGGGACAATTTGCTGCAACCAACTCGCCACTGCCAACTTCTCACAGTCAACTTGACACCGCCAATTCACCACAGCCAACTCACTGCAGAGCAACTCAACGCGGCCGATTTGCCACCGGACAATTTGCTGAGGGACAATTCAACAATTCAATTCAATTATTTAAAACAGGGGTGTCAAACTCAAGGCCCGTGGGGGGCTTAGATCTGGCCTGCCCTGGAAACAGGGAAGGACTGGCCTGCGGGGACTCTGCCAGCAGAGAAAACGGAGCTCAGGAGGGTTGCGTGCGGCCCCCTTCCTGAGCTCCGCTTTCTCTGCTGGCAGAGGGTTGCAAGAGGCCGTCACAGCTGAAACGGAGCTTGGGAGCCTATTTCGCTGGCAGAGCCCTCAGGCCCCCACAGGTGCCCCCACACGTGTGACATCAAGCTGACCATGCCCCCCCAGGTCAAACACAACCCTGATGCAGCCCTCAATGAAGTCGAGTTTGACACCCCTGATTTAAAATGATTAAACATATAATTTTAAATTTTGCTCATTCACGTTTCATTCTGTCCTGCCTTTGGCATTCTTTCTTTGATGATTCTAGTCCACTTTTTCTTGGATGTTCTATTCAACTTGACATGGTGAGTTGTTGTCCTACGGAGAATTGGTGGCGGCGAGTTGGCCACGGCACATTGGCCATGGCAAGTTGTCATAGACCCACTAGGGGGGCAATTAGGTGCCTGCCTGGGCTTTGGCAAATAAGGGACTCTTCCATTTTTTAATGGAAAAAGAGGTGAAAATATTCACTGAAATAGGTGAGAGGAATTCCTAGTGTTTGAAGACAATTGTGCGGGGGTGGCCTTAGGTATGTTCGTTCTTCTTTTCAACCTCGTGAAACGAGCATCCAATCAGGGTGAGCATTTTTGGTCTCCCATTGGAGAAGTCCAGTCTTGGAAGTCCCTTTGGCCATGAGTTGGACACCCCTGGACCAGAGGAGGAAAGAGTTCTGCAGAAAACACAAGTGCCACGAAGGAAGGAGGGGCATGAAGCTTAGACAGAACACAGGCGCCCCTGGTGGTGGTCTGGTGGGGCATATCTAACCTTATAGGCAATACGAGCGGGACAGTTCTTCCCCAGGCCAAGTGGTGGCGACATGTGTCTCAGCATCTCGTACATGTCGGTGTAACTGATCCGCCCACTTGGAACCAGAAGGGGGAGACAGAGAGACAGACGGGGAAGGTAAGACAACGCAAGAGAGAAGCACCAGCCACAAACAAAGTGGGGGGAAAAATAATAAGGATCGGGGGGAAGCAAACAAGGAGACAAGAGAATTCTCAGGTTAATTAGTGCGTTGGAAGACTGGTTTCCGGGGAAGGTAACAAAACCAAGGAGGAGGGTGGATGAGGAGGGCGTCTCCAGGTCCATCTCTTTTGGGTTTCTCCTGCCATCCGCTCTCAAGGTATTATTTTATTTGGGGGGGGGAAACAGAAACAGGCCAGGCCGTAGGAAAGGAAGAGAGGAGGTGTGGAGTCCCCCAGGGAAGGTGTGGGGGGAAAGAAATCGTTAACAGGGCTCCTTTAGAGAAAGGCAGCGCTTGATTTCAGATGGGGAGGTGTTATTTCGGTGTAAAGGAGAGTGGTAGTGGTCATCTGAAGGAGAGGCGGAAGGAAGCGTTATGGGACGGTCAGCAGTGCTTGAAGGAAAATGTTTGTTGGAGTCCTTGAATTCTCTGAGCTTGGGTTGCTTTCTGGCAGATGTTTCATTACCCAACTAGGTAACATCATCAGTGCTCTTCCTTCCTTCCTTCCTTCCTTCCTTCCTTCCTTCCTTCCTTCCTTCCTTCCTTCCTTCCTTCCTTCCTTCCTTCCTTCCTTCCTGGAAGGAGTGGGAGATCTGTTTCAATTGCATGCAAGGGCTGCAATGGAAACCAATGGCAGACAGACCTCTTCCATGGCAAACATTATCCAAATATTCAGGCTTCAGAAATGAATCAAGAAATAAGGCAGTAGTTTTAGGACCTTTGGAGATGGAAGATAAGAGATAGCCTGGCCCACAGCTGCAAAATGGGTGGGACAACAGGCTTAGGGACCCTCCCCAGTTTCTCAGGCTGTAGAAGAGACAGTGGGAGAATTGCATGTGCAAGATTGATGTCAGCCTTGCCAAACAGATAGACAGAAAAGCCAATGAGATGACGAATTCTATTTTAGCACTGATTATGTTACATAGTTTGGTCATAAAATGTCTGTCAGAAAACCACCAAGCTCAGAGAGCACCAAGGATACCTTACTTCTATTTTATTCCACATTAACAAAACCTTAGAAGTCTGAAAACACAATTCTCTTCCCATCACCTTTACAGCAATTGAGCAGCGTAAAACATCTCCTTTCTCAATGAAGATTTAATCTTGTACTCCTTTTTTAATAGAAAAAATACATCTTACCCTTCTTCAATAATTTAGCCCATATTTTGCTACAATAATCTCTAGAAGCTCCTTAAAGGCTAGATAAGAATTTGAGATTGCAGTAGACTCTTGGCTCGCCATTTAAAACCAAAACGCAATCCCTAGCCTTGAACCCAATAAAAGTTTTTAGCACCTCATGGGGGAACAAAATAATGGAGTTCTTTTTTCCCTGGCATTGGGCTGGATGAAAAGAGTGGCCAGTAAGAACAGAGCAGCATAACGGGGCCTTGCACCCTCTTCTAGTCCAACCCCCTGCCCAAGCAGGAGATCCTACACTATTGCAGACAAATGGCTGTCCAATCTTTTCTTAAAAACCTCCAAACCTTTCTGGAGAAAAGCCATTCCACTGGTCAATTGTTCTCACTGTCAGGAATTCCTCCTTAATCCCAGGTTGCTTCTCTCCTTGATGGGTTTCCACCTGTTGCTCCTTGTCCTGCCCTCAGGGGCTTTGGAGAACAGCTTGACCCCCTTCTCTTCTCTGGGGCAGCTCCTCAAATATTGGAAGGCTGTTATCATGTCACCCCAAGTCCTTCTTTTCACCAGGCTAGACATACCCAATTTCTGCAACTGTTCTTCACATCTTTTAGCCTCCAGCCTGTTATTTTTAATTTTTTAAATCATCAGTGCAGAGAAGAGCAACCAGGATGATGAGGGGACTGGAGACTAAGGCATATGAAGAACGGTTGCAGGAACCGGGCCTGGCTAGTCTAGGGAAGAGAAGGACCAGGGGAGACAGGAGAGCAGTCTTCCAACATTTGAGGGGCTGCCCCAGAGAGGAGGAAGGGGTCAAGCTATTCTCCAAAATGATGTAGAGTTCCCTGCTTGGGTGGGGTGGGGGGTTGTGCTGGATGACCTACAAGGTCCCTTCCGACCCCATTAATCTGTTAAATCTGCCTAGAGCTGGGGCGAGGCCGGGCTAACCTAAAACTTCTCCCAATTCTGAGTTAGAAGAAGGAAACATTTTTAAAACTGACAATCCCATAAGGCTTCCATATCCAGGCAAGGAAGATCTAAGTTGGGCAGAAGGAAAAATGCAGCAGGCACATAGGGGTGGAAGTCAAGCGTGCCCATCATTTTTAGGTACACAACCGGTTAGTTTCATTCCAGGGTTATTTCTATTTTTCTTTTCATTTTTGCAGTGCAGACTCAAAAGACCCCATTCAGTTGCAAGCCAAGGCAACCTCTCCTCCCCTCCCCCAACCCCCCCCAAAAGGACTGGGATTTCCCCACCCCCACCCCAAAATTTCAAACCTTGTATGCCACTCTATGAGGGCACTTCTTTCCTAAGCCCAAGGGTGGAGCAATAGCTCGGAATAAATTGTACATATCCTTATAATGTATGCGGCAACTGGAAAGAAAACAGACATTTATAAGTTGCGATTTAACCGGGGGCGGCGGGGTGGAAACTGTGATTAAAATTAAAATAAAACATCTCTCCTGGAAACTCCTGTCTCCATCCCACAATAACATGGCCAGGAGAAGAAAAACTGGAGGAAAAAAAATGACATTTCAGAAACCCATGAGTTACAAAATTACTCTGTGCTGAAGTCCCATAAAAGTAATCTGTTAGTTTCCGTAAATAAGAGGAGACGAAACAATAGCAATAACTTTAGAATAGAATAGGAGCTGGAAGGGACCATGGAGGTCTTCTAGTCCAGCCCCCAGCTCAAGCAGGAGAACCTGTACAGTTTCAGCTAAGCGACTGTCTAGTCTCTTCTTCAAAACTGATACCTTAGTCCTCAACTTATACCACAATTGACCCAGAATTTATGTTGCTATGTGAGGTATTTGCTAAGGGAGTTTCGCCCCATTTCATGACCTTTCTCGCCTGCCGTTGTTAAGTGGATCACTGCCATTGGTTAAGTGAGTCCGGCTTCCCCATGGGCTTTTGCTCATCAGAAGGTCACAAAAGGGAACTCACGTGATTTTGGGACGCAGCAACAGTCATAAGTACAAAGCAGTTGCCAAGTTGGACCACGGGGAATGCTACAGAGGTGGTAACTTCAAAACCAGTCAAGGGTCGCCTTTCTTCCAGTGGCGTGGCACCATTGAATGGTCATTAAATGAACTGTTGTAAGTCGAGGACTACCTGCTATCTGTTTTCTGTACAGGCACCAACCAGTAAGTAGAACAACAGATAGGAAAACTAAGCCGACTTCCATGGACCTCATTCACTTCACTGACTGCTGTTTTTCCCTATGTTTTTTTGCCCTGGTGGTGTAATCCTCATTGCTCTTTGGAGTTCAGGTCTGTGGCTCTCTGGAATGCATGCCCAATGGGAGAAAGCAGAGTGTTGTATCATTAGAAATATGGATACTGGTCCAGCTTCCAAATCTCCATCACCCAAAATACTGATGGGTCTTGAACCCGTGAAACCAGGGAGGCGGACACACCAATGCAGCTGCCTTTGAGGATAGCCAGCTAATCCTTTTTTTTTTTTCTGGGCTGATCTTCTGTCAGTGGGAGAAGCAGCTCAGCCAACCCCACGGCACCTTCTCAAGACCAAAAATGGGTGACCAAGAGGACATACGTACCAAGCAGCTGGGTCGTACTCTGCCCACACACGAATGAACTCGTCCAGGTGATGAGGTCCAAGGATGGACGAATCGCGGGTCAAGTACTCAAAGTTGTCCATGATTACAGCCACAAATAGGTTCAACATCTGTAAAGGGAGGGGGGAAGTGAAATCGGGGTAGGGAGGAGGAAAGGTATTAACTTTAATCCAAATTAATCCAAAGGACCAGACCAGAGGTTCTGACCAGTTCTGGAGAACCAATAGCGGAAAATTTGAGTCGTTCAGAGACTGGCCCCACCAACCCCATCTCTTCTCTGCCTCCCATTGAGTCCCAGCTGATCGGCTGTGCCTCCTTTGGTTGCCCTGCCCAGGAGAAGGGAGCTGGAAAGCAGGTTAGTGGGGAGGGGAGGGAAGGGGGATTTTGCAGTATCCTTCCCCTGCCATGCCCACTAAGCCACACCCACAAAGCCACGCCCACAGAACCGGTAGTAAAATTTTTTGAATCCCACCACTGGACCAGAAGGCAGGACAAGAAACAACGGATGGAAGATAATCAAGGAGAGAAGCAACCGGGAATTGAGGAGAAACTTCCTAACAGTGAGGACAATCAACCGGTGGAATGGCTTGCCACTAGAAGTTGTGGGTGCTCCATCACTGGAGGTTTTAAGAAGAGACTGGACAGCCAGCTGTTTGAAATACTATAGGGTCTTCCTGCTTGAGCAGGGGGCTGGACTAGAAGACCTCCAAAGTCCCTTCCAGCTCGATTCTGATTCTTAACTTTTTTTGTTATTGTTGATAAATGAGTTCCCAACTTTTTAGACAAGCAGAGGAGGGCACAGACTGGAACAACAAGGGTAACTTTTCATGGCCAAAGGAAAACTATGCCTGAAAGAGACAGAGCTCTTGAATACATTATACCATTGCAAGGTTCAATGGAGAGGCAAATGTCTCACCAGAAAGGAGCAGAGGAAGATGAAGGAGACGAAGTAGAAGTAAGCAAAGTCACTGCCACATTCGTTTCGGCTGAGGTTGGAGTGCTCGTCACAGGGCTGGTTGCTGAGGCACGCAAGCATGATTTCATGCCAGGCTTCTCCGGTAGCACTCCTGAAATCAAAACAAGAAAAGAAGAGGAATTGGAGGAATCACCTGATCTAGAATGGACTCAGTAGCTTACATGTGTCTGTATTATGTATCCCGGATGGTAGAACTACCCTGTTTCCCCAAAAAATATGACCTGCCCTGAAAGTAAGTCCTGGCTTGATTTTTACCTGGTCTCACCCAATATAAGCCCTAATTAAGATCCTGCCCATTCCAGAGTGGACGGGTAAAAATTAAGCTAGGGTGGGGGTGGGGGGGTAGGTGGAGCTGCCCTACTACTTACCTTTGGGCAGGTGTAGCCAGGCCTCGCCCACCCCGACACCTGCCTGGCCGCCCATTTCTTCTGCAGCCAGCAAGGCTTTCCTGAAGGCCTCTGAGGCTGAGAACAAAGCTCTGGATTGATCCAGAGCTCTCTTATCGGCTGCAGAGGCTTTCAGGAAAGCCTTGCCAGCCGCAGAAGAAGTAATTCCTGAAGGCCTCTGACAATGAAAAGGAGGCCGGGGCTGAGTGAGGTTAGTCAGTGGATGACATCACCCCAAAATAACACTGGTGCCTTTTTTGGTGGAAAAAATTATAAGGGTCTTATTTTCGGGGAAACATGGACTCGGCTCCCGAAAAAGATGTCACCGATGGAATTAGTGGCTCTCCTTCAGGATCAATTGAAAATATGTCTCTGTGCTCAAGGCTGAATACTAAGAGTGAGACTTTGGATCCTTGGTGCTCTTAGTCGTTTACTTGCAAAGTTTCATTACCCAACTAGCTCTGGTAGGAGTGGTTGCACTGATGATGTTACCTAGTTGGGTTATGAAATGTCTCTAAGTGAGCAATTAAACTCTGAGAGCACCGAGGACCACAAAGTCTCACTCTTAGTTCAGAGATCACCAAGGAAGCCCATAGTTCTCCTCCTCTTACCCAACTAGGTAACATCAGTGCTAGAAGGGAGTGGGGGTTGTAGAGAAGAGGAGAAAGAGAAAGGGAGGAGGAGGAGGGAAGGAAGGAGGGAGGAGGAGGACTGTGAGGTCCTTGATGCAGGCTCCTTCTGCTGACTACTGGCTGCCTGCAATGGGGCAGTTCGAATTCACCAGGCTCAAGGTTGACTCAGCCTTCCATCATTCCTAGGTGGATAAAATGAGAATCCAGATGGTTGAGGGCGATGGGCTGACTCTGTAAAACCACTTAGAGAGGACTGTAGAGCACTGTAAAGCGGTATATAAGTGTAAGTGCTATTGCTACCTGGGCCAAGCTGCTGGGACAAGGAACAGGAACTCACTCCGTTAGGCGGCACTAGAGATTAGAACTGCCAAACTGCCGACCTTTCTGATCGACAAGCTCACTGTCTTAGCCCCTGAGCCACTGCGTCCCTTGGCGTGGTTGATAAACATGGTCAAAGAAAGAATATTTCTCCTGTATGGGATCCAGGAATGACTCACCGAAAAAGCAGCATTAGTGCTTGCAGAAAGGTTTGGAAGTTATTGTGACGATTAATGGCGCTGTCATCATCCAGAGCGATGTTCCCAAAGACCTGGGGGAGTCAAGGGGAGAGGGGGAGAGAGAGAGAAGATGTGGAGATGATGGCCACTCTTCAAGATGAGTTTTCCCCATGTATAATTAAATATGTATTTCCTCTACTGTAAGTTTTGGGCAAAATTCCCCCCAACAAAAATATTTCTGGCTTTCAATCTATATGCTGCATTATCACCTTTGGAAATCATTACATCATTGGAAAAGCGATGAGATCCCTACAGATGAGAATGTGATTAGGAAAATATTAGAATGTGCAGAAATGAATAGATGAACGCTGGCAATCAAGGAGAAAGAACAAAGTGGAATATTATATGACGTGGGAGCTATTTTATGGATGGTTGGAGAATAAACGCAGAAGTGAGAAATAAATGGAGATTAGGAAAATAAAAAAGATATGTTAAGATGGAGATGTAAACAATATGATGATTAATACGATTGTTAAGATTATTATACCTATTATAGTATTATGTTTTCATTAGAAGATATGTTAAGAGGGAGAAACGAATAGAGTCTTAGTGCTGATTATTATTATTATAAGATTAGAGAATTATTATCAATGTAATAAATATTGCAAATTTTGATTGTAATAGCACAGAGACATTTCTACCCAAATGACACACTGTTTAACGGAAGATGATATGTTCAAGTTAAAAAAATAAACAGCAACAACAACAACAACAACAACAACAAAGATGAGTTTTCTCCAAGCACCTCCATGGGGAAGTTGGGTTTACAAAAGGATACGTGGGGCTTTTTTTTAACCCATTGCTAAACCTATTCTGTGACTCTGCTGAGCGCAGGCTCTAAACGCCGCTCAGCTGATCTGGTTAGCGCTCAGCAGATTTTTACCTGCATGCCGATTATGGCATAGATGAAGAACAGCATGGCGATGAGGAGGCACACATATGGCAAGGCCTGGAGGGAGAACAAAAGACGGGAGCTGAGACTCGCCCGGCAGAGCCCAGGCCACCACAACGTCTGCACAACCGCACATTTCATAGGTGGACAGGCAGTCCTCGGCCACAATGGAGCCCCGAATTCCTGTCACTAAGGGAGACATTTGTTAAATGAATCTTGCCCCATTTCACGGCCTTTCTTGCCACTGTTGTTAAGTGAATCACTGCAGTTGTTAAGTTGGTCACATGGTCGTTAAGCGAATCCGCCTTCTCCATTGTCTTGGCTTGTAAGGAGGTCGCTAAAGGGGAATTTCATGACCCTGGGACACTGTGACCATCATAAATACGAGTCACTTGCCAAGCGTCTGATCACGTGACCATGGAGATGCTGCAGCGGTCGTAAGTGTGAAAAACGGTCATAAGACATTAGTTTCAGGGCTGGCCTAAGTAATTTTTTTGTGATGTTGTAACTTTGAATGGTCATTAAATGAACTGTTGTAAGTTGAGGACTACCTGTATGTATTTGGGAATTTTTTATGCACCTTTTTAAAAAATGTCTTGTGTTGGTTTGGTTTTGCTTTTATTGTGGCCCGCCAGAGCCAGCAGAGCTGGTGGCAGACTCAAACCGTGAGGAGGTTGCGGGGGAACCTGGGCCAGTCCTGGAGTCTGGGGAAGGCTCTGACGAGGCCTCTGCATCGGAGGCAGAGATGGGGCCAGGGCCGTCTGACAATTATCAGCTGCCTTTGGAGTCAGACATCAGTGGGGCAGAAGAACAGCTGGAGCCTGTTCCCAGTGTGCGCATGCGCAGAGTTGCCAGGAGAAGGGAACACTTAAGGGAAGGGTCGACTCGGGAGTAAAGGCTCAGAGGGAATAAAGAGGAGCGAAAGGGGAGTGGGGTTTGCAGGAGGCAATTAGTTCAAGTCATGAGGGTGAAGTTCTGTTCCTGACTTCTTGCCAAGTAATTGCTGTTCCAGCGTGGCGTTTGGAAGATATCGGTCTGGCAACTCTCCCAGCCTGATAAAGGTCTGTAGTTGTGAAATCTCTTGACAGACTGTTTGCTGGAGAGGAATTCACTGTAACCTAAATAAAAGGGGTTTTGTCGGGACGAGGAGTCGGCTTCATGCTTTTGGGAAGCCTTACCTTGAAGGACTGGACAAAAGTCCACAGCAGAATCCGTATGGTGTAGCCCTGACGGAGAAGCTTGATCAGTCGGGCTGCCCGGAAGAGTCGGAGGAAGCTCAGGTTAATGAAATTATCCTGCAGAGAAAAGAAACATTTACATCGTTCAGACCCCGGGCGGGATCAAAAGGTGCAACCCACAAAACAAAACAAAAAATTACCACCTTTGCTTTCAAAGCGGCAAGTCGGCCACCAAAAAAACTTTTGGAAAAGAAGATTTTTGTCAGTGCGAGTGTCTCCTTGTGCAGAACACTTGAGGAATCCCTCTCCCCATGAACCCCTCCTCCGGCTACGGGGAAGAGGGGGCGAAAAGGGGACGAAAAAGGAAAGCTCTCTTTGCAAGAGATGCCTAGTTGTCTCTTTTGGGGTTAATCCTTAAAGTAGGTTCAAGCTTGGAAGGGTGGACAGTGAACCTTTAGTAAACACAAAGGACCATTGTGAAAGCCAATCATTTGTCATGGGCCGCTTCTACATCAAAAAGAGGGGAGATAATAGATGATAGCTAGATAGCTAGAAAGATGGATAGATGGATGGATGGATGGATGGATGGATGGATAGATAGATGATAGACAGACAGACAGACAGATAGATAGATAGATAATGCCTATTTTGGTCAGTGACCAGATAAATAAAGGAGAGGTCAGGCAAAGTCTTTTTTGGGAAAGATTACATCAAGGTCTGAATCTTAGTGGCAGCTTCTCAGAAGCCTCCTAGAAAAATCCGTAGACAATCTGGACAGTTGTGTTAGATACAGAGTTGTGCAGTGGAGAGAATTTAGGATTAAGAAAAGGAGAAAGCTTAAGAAAATGCTTTGCTGGGCCATTGGGTAATCTGGAACTCAGCCACTCTATCTCCGTAGAGAGTAAGGAAATGGAGAGATGCAAGCCCTGTTGCCAAAGCAACCAGGGGTAAAACATCTTTTTGGTCCACAACTGTGAAATAGCATTTGGAAGTGCATTGGACAGATCCTACCCTAATTTGGAGGAGGAGGAGGAAATGATCAATTACTTATAAGACAAGAGTCATAAGTTCTAGATCATGTGTGATTTCCTCAAAAGGAGGAGGAGGAGGAGGAGGAAAAAAAACATAACCAGACTTTTAAGATCCTGTTATATCCAATCTCAGTGGAAGTCACTGTAGCCTTCCTGTGAAACGGATTGATTGCTCTGGTCTGTCCAATGGATCTGATAATGTCAACCTATCTGAGGATTACTGGGAAGATCAACTGCAGCGGAAGAAGAAACAGCCATAGATTTCATCTTGAGCTCTTGGACAATAGGCAGACTATAAACGCTATTAAAACTCCACAGATGCATCATCTAGCTGGACAGCTTTCAAAATACTAAGAAAGGAAGGAGCTCAGTGTAGTGCCTTAATCTGGATTCCCTTCTAGGTCTTCACCTACATTAGCTCCATTTTTATGCTTCGTTTTTCAAGCTTGAAGAAAAACAAAAGCAAAAAACCCACAAAGATTTCTTCCTTTCCTTAAACTCCCTCATCCCCGTAAAGAAAGAGCCCCATCAACTTTTCCATCGATCCCAATTAATCGAAAGGGAAAATGTGATCCATTTCATTTCAATTTCCTTTCCCTTTTCAATGAACCAATGCTGAGAAAAACATCACTTGGGATGCATGGTTTAAAGCAGGGGTCTCCAGCCTTGGCAACGTTAAGCCTAGGAAGACTTTGCTGGCTGGGGAATTCTGGGAGTTGAAGTCCTCCAGGCTCACCGTTGCCAAGGTTAAAGACCCCTGGTTGAGAGAAAGCATGTCGGCACATACAGACGAGAAAGGAATGGATATAACTCTAAAAGCGGGAGAGATTGGATGGCGTGTGAAGAAAGGCTGAATTCCTGAAAAGAGTCCAAGAATGAAAAACATTCTGAATGTGGAAAGGAGATCAGAAAATGGGAAGAGATGTGCAAGGGGAGGAAATGGAATTAAATGTGAATGCAGTGAAAGAATTTGGGTGGAGCTGAAGTGAAGGGATGCTGAAAAGGAGCAGCTTAGAGATGTGTGTATCAGTGACAGTGATACGTTATGGAGTGGATAGGAAGCCAATGGTACGAAGGTAAAGGTTCCTGGGTGAACGTGCCTGGGAAGAAAACCTCCAGGCTTGGTCTCTGGAAGGGTGCACATTTGTCGGAATACCAAACCCACAGGGCTACTATGGGAGAGGGTTTGGCAAGATTCAATCAACCAATCAGAGAATAGAGCTGGAAGGGACCTTGGACGTCTTGTAGTCCAACCCCCTGCTTGGGCCGGAGACTCTTACAGAATCACCCAGTTGGAAGGGACCTGGGAGGTCTTCACTGAATGCATTGAAATGGTTGGGTTGAGAGGAAGGAGGGGATTAAGAAAGGTGCGGCTGGATGGAGCCGATACCCTGAAAAAGAGCGAAGTTGAAATGTTGAAAGGACAAAGCAGCAGATGGCACAGTGGAAGGTGGCCCAGGAGAGACAAGTAGAGGTAGAATGGATGGGACAATGTCAATTAGCTGAGCTGTGTTTCCTTTCCGTTCTCTTTCGTGCCTTTAATTGCTTTGACTCAGATGTATTCTGTTCTTTCCTGGGCTTTGCCCATCCAAAGGACTTGTGTGATGGGTACGTCTCTACGGAAGCCCTCCTAAGCTTTGGACTTCCTCTCCAGCAGAGAGGGAATTAGAATTAGAATGAATGAGCTGGAAGGGACCTTGGAGGTCTTCTAGTCCAGCCCCCTGCTTAAGGAGGAGAACTTATACCATTCCGGACAAGTGGCTGTCCAGTCTCTTCTTTTAAGAACCTCCACTGATGAAGCCCCCACGATTTCTGGAGGCAGCTTCTGTTCCACTGGTTAATTGTCCTCCCTGTTAGGAAGTTTCTCCTGAATTTCAGGTTGTTTCTCTCCCTGATTCGTTTCCATCTGTTGTTGGAAGCCCTGCTGGTTTTGCAGTTGCATTGGCCTATAGCACTTAGATAGCTGTGGAGCTCTCGCCTCACAATCAGAGGGCATCAGAGGAGAGAGAGGGACCTTGTAGGTGTAATCTAGCAGGCCGAACCATTGCTTTCCAGCATCCCACCATCTTTTTAACAAATGCTTGACCGCATGAAAAGCTGACCCATCCCTACCAACACGTTTAGTTGAGTGTACAAAGGCTGATTCGTTATCAGTCATTGCTTTAAACAGTTGGGAGGGTCCAAGCCAACCATGCTACATTCTGGGGTGCCATCAAAACTCAAGGGATTCAGCCACAGGCATGCAATCAGCTTGGCCACCATTTTGTTTCGGTTCCAGTTTTAAAGAAAAAGGGGAAAACAGATGCAGCTCAGAATGGGTTGGGTCCACCCCATGTCATCACGGCACCCAGTTCTCAAAGAAAGAGAAAAAGCAAGGTGTCAAATCAAGAGGCCCGGCTAACAATGAAACACACCACAGCAAGAAAAGTCACAGACAACGTCAAGAAACAAGCAGCCAATTATTCTCCCTGGGCTGATGCAGCAAGAATCCAAAAAAATAATAATCTCAAATTAAAGAGAAGGAAAATAAATGAAATGGAGAACAAACAAATAAAAATTCCTTAAAGCAGACAATTGAATTAAAAAAAAAAAAGTCAGTGAAACCAACCGTGTCCTATATGAGATGTTTTCACGGATGAATTGTGATTTGCAAGGATTTTTGAGTTTAGCATTATTTTTTTAAAAAAATAGGTATTTATTTTGGAGCAGGAGGCAGACAACAGACAGATGCAGACATGATGATTGTTTTTCGTTTTTTTTGGTATGTTGATTGAATGGCATGATTCAGCAGGAAAAGGAAAAACACACACAAACACAGAACAGAAACAGAAAGAAGAGAAAATGAGTCATCGGCTGTAGCAAAGAACAGAAAGATGAACAATTGTGTTAGAGAGTGGGGGAATAAAAATTAGAGGTTTTTAAAAAGAAGTGATTTTTTTTCTAACAATGACCAACCCTGGAAAGAAACACAGTGAGGCGAATTATTTGCATTTCACATTGTAATGCAAATTCATGGAGGTTTCGTAAGCACCTTGATTTGTCTTTTTTTTAAATTCCCAGGCAAAGCAAAAAATGCCAGTTTCAGAGTTTTGTATTCAAAAAGGGAAGGTGAATTTAGCAACCCCATGCAGCCACTTGAAGGGTTTTGCAAGATGAATCAGAAATTAGCAATAGCCACAGACTTATATACCGCTTCGCAATGCTTACAGCCCTCTCTAAGCGGTTTTACAGAGTCAGCCTCTTGCCCCCAACAATCTGGGTCCTCATTTGACCCAACTCGGAAGGACGGAAGGCTGAGTCAACCTTGAGCCTGGTGAGATTCAAACTGCCAAATTGCAGGCAGCCGGCAGTCAGCAGAAGAAGCCTGCAGTACTGCACTCTGACCACTGTGCCACCCAAAAACTAAAACTCCTATAAACTCAAAGATGCCACTTGTGTCATGTGCATTTTTAAAAAAAAACTTATATTTTTAATCCATCCATTCAAATCTTCCTGGCTGTCTGATCTGATGATTAAGCTTATAACCATTGAAGTCGGAAAAACACCAGGTCTTTCCTGACGATGCAAGAGTTTATGTTTGTAAGGTGGGAAGAAAAACTGACATGGTTGTGTTTGCCTGCAGAAGTTTAAAAAAACCAACGACCACAGAGAGCAAGAAAGAGAAGAATTGGGAGCATTGGCCAAAGAAACCTGTATGCCACACAGCGACAGAATCAAAGGAAAATGAAATTCATTTACGTGTTTTCTTTACTCTTTATCCATTGGTTCTGTTGATGGCTAAACATCTCATAGGTGTAGAGGATAAAGGTCTAGAAACAGGTGGGGAAGGGGGAAAATATGGAGGAAGTCCCTACTTCTGGATTTCAGGGTGGGGAAGAAAATGCCCCACCCTCCAGAAGTTTCCTTTGATTAGCTCCTGTAGGAGAAGAGCAGGCAGAGCTGGGAGGTGGAGTTACACAGACTTAGAGCTTAGAGTTGTTGCGTTCCCACAAGCACTCTAAGTCCAACTCCTCCTGAATTCCCCACCATCCTTATCTGGTGCCAATTTAGTGTTGAACTTAAATCTTCTATGCTGCAACCTAACAGATGTTCTGATTCCACATCCAGGCAATTAAGAAGTCTGACACCAGGGCAAAGCTATGGATTAGCAGCTGGGATCTGCTCTGAATGACGACTCTGTTAGGGAGGTCTGAAAAAGCTCCATTGAATTACTAGACCTCTTATTACTGATCTTGTGATTCCTTCCATTGACAGAAACCCCATAGCTCAGTCCAGAAAGCAAAAAGCAGAGATTCTGATTGCAATAAGATTCATAATCGAATCTGCCATGTGACTGAATCAAATCATGACCTCCCTGAAGAATTCACACATTACATTAAACTTGATAGGGAGTGGCTCTGATTGTCATGCAACTCCATCTGGTCTGATTACATTACAGGTCGGCATTGCACAAACTCAGAACATGAATTAATTCAGTAACCTTGGTCCACATCTTGCATGGATACAGCCAAGAGCAAGCTGTCATTACATGGAGGGCAGAAGGAAGAAGCAACGATAATAAACCTCGGTGTCAAAGGCTGCTCACAGGGTCAGGAAGAAAAAGCTAAATGAGATTTAAATTAATTCAAACCGTATCCAACGCATTGGATGTGATTAATGCAGCCGTTTGGTGACATTTGAGTCTTTCTCTCGTGTCAAACATTATAATCTGTGGAAGAGGCAGCAAGAATTATGGCTTTCAGGAAAGAATTTGCAAATATGGTCGACCACCCAAGCGGAATGATCTATTACCATTGGATACCAGCAGAAACAAATTTGAGTATGTGGATATTTAATTAATTATTTGGCATTGTACATAGTGTCCCTGTAAACAACCCTTTTCAGTTGTAAAAAATTGACTTAGCATCCCTTGCCACCAACGCCTTAAAGTTTCCAAAAGATATACAAACTTGAACTTGAAAAGAGAAGAACCTTTGGACATAATTCAAGTTGTCCAAATATCCCCTCTCCAGTGTGGACTTGACATGGACTGGAATGTATTTTCTTAGAAGCCTCTAAAGTGGCTCCAGCAAAGCTGGAGGTCAGCCATAGGACTTGGCACAGACTGGGAACCATCCTGTCTTTCCTTTCTCCCAACAAGGAGAAAGGCCAGAAGTCCCAACTTGGAGTCAGCTTGGAGAAAGGAACAAGAGAGTTCAAACCAAGTCATCAAACCCTGATCTTCTTGTTCCTTCCTAGGAGCATGGGAACCCTGACACTTCAGAGGCTGCTGAACCATGGTAGAAGACCCAGACATCCTGGGCAATGTTCAATGTTCACGCTGTCCTCCTGGTGTCATTTAGTAACATCTGGAGGACAACGTGTTGCCCATCTGTGCCTTAAGTGATAGATGTTGACCATAATTAATAGTGTCAAGCATGACAGACCCAAAATCAGGAGCTCTGCAAAATCCCTTTGAAGTCACAAAAGGTCACAAAACCTAAATATGGGGCAAGAGAGGAGAATTAGAAGGCCTCATAATATTTGTTCTGTTCTGAAGCAGTTCAAGATGTATCTTCATCACTTACCCATCTCAATATTAGCCTTAGTGCTCCAAAATTTACAATTCCCCAAGTGGTCTATCCAAAAGATTTTCTAGATCCGTCCCTTTTTAAAAAAAAAAACATGGTTTGCTAAAGAAAAACAAGTCTCTAGTTGGTACTCACCGCAATCTCTGTGACTAAAATATCAGTAATACTTCCCAAAACTGTGACAAAATCAAAAATGTTCCAGGCATCACGAAAATAATTCTGTAAGAGAAAAGGGAAGATTCTTCAGGTCCCACTCAAAGCTCTTGACCAAAATGAAGCAACAATGGAATGATACAGAAGTCAGAAGTAGACCTACTTGGAAGCAAGGTGGGAAACTGAGTCTCTCCAATATCCAAGGAGGAATAGAATAGGATATGATAGGATGGGGTGGGGTAGGATAGGGTAGAGTAGGGTAAATAATAGAATAGAATAGAGAATAGAGTAGAATAGATAAGAGTAGAGTAGAATACAGAGTAGAGAATATAGTAGAGAATAGAGAATTGAATAGAGAATAGAGCAGAGGAGAATAGAATACAGAATACAGAATAGAATAGAATAGGAATAGAATAATTTGGAAATGAATATGGAAAGTGAGAACTTCAATTTAAAAGGGAGAACTTGACTTTGACAGTGATGACATAAAGCTCGTACCAATGCACCAAAGGCGATGATCTTCAAGATACATTCCAATGAAAACATGGAGGTGAAGACAATGTTGAGGCATTTCAGCATATCTTCGTAGGGTTCGGGGGCACCATAGAACTAAATTAAAGAAGTGGGAGTGGAAGAAAAGTCAAGTTGCAGCAAGCAGAAAAATAAGTCGAGTCCTCATGATCATCACCCCGGATGTTGCTAACCTTCATCATAAGCACGATAGTATTCAGCGCAATCAGGACCATGATAAAGTACTCGAAAGGAAGAGACACCACAAATTTCCACATCCTGTACTGGAATGACTGTTTGTTTTGGGGCATATAGCGGGTTAAAGGCTTGGCACTAATGGCAAAATCTATGCAGGCTCTCTGCAAGGGAAGAAAAACAGCAACATGAAGAGAGAAAGTCACAAGAGCACAACCTTACTTGTCCCTCCTCCTCCTCCTGAATGGTCTTCCAAGCCATCAGCTCTCTGGGCTTGCAATTACAGCAAATAGCTAGGTACACATTTCATGTCACGATCCAATCGGCCTTGAGATGTTAGCTGATCTCTACAGCTGGACCAACAGCGTGGGTGAAGCAAACAATATCCTGGAAACTGGGTGAGATTCTCTCCCCCAAAATGGCCTGAAACCTTTTACCACTCATTGTTCAACTCAACTGCATAATCCTAGTGAATCAGAGCAAGTACCTCATTTTTCTCCAGGCTGCATTCAGACATCACTTTGTCGCCCTGTTCTTGGAAGGTGATGATGATCAAAGCCACAAAGATATTCACAAAGAAAAACGGGAAGACGACAAAATAGACGACGTAAAAGATCGACATCTCCATCCGGTAGCCAGGACTTGGGCCTTGGTTTTCATACGTTGCATCCACAGAGTGCTTCAAAACGCTGCGAAATGAAGGGAAGGGAAGGAAGGAAGGAAGGAAGGAAGGAAGGAAGGAAGGAAGGAAGGAAGGAAGGAAGGAAGGAAGGAAAGAAAATAGAAAGAAAGGTAGGTAGGTAGGTAGGTAGGACGGAAGGAAGGTAGGAAGGAAGGAGGAGGGATGAGGAAGGAAGGAAGGAAGGGAGGAGGGGAGGGGGAAGAGGGGAAGGAGAAAGAAAGAGAAAGAAAGAAAGAGGAGATGAGATCAAGGTAAGGCTTCAAATCCACAAAGATACAGGAAAAGTTTTCTCACTCTTTACCAGACTGCAATTAGGACTAAAGCCAAGGATGACCAAGGATGCAAACTCACGTGGGCCATCCTTCTCCAGTGGAGACTGTGAACAGGGTCAACAGAGCCCAGAGAACGTTGTCATAGTGGAAATCGTATTTCTTCCACTGCCTGGGCTGAGCTTCCACTTCATCCTTTTCGTAAGCCAGATACTGGCCTCTGCAAGAGACAAAACATGGTGTTTAAAACAAGCCACATATCCAAGTCTGTCAAAACTGAGATTTGTTTCTCTCAACAGGTTTTTTGCAAGCAATGCCCTGATTAAAATTATTGGTGCAGCTCACACAGGCATAGAGAACTGCAACTCCTCCTCAATCTGAATTATTTGGGATTGATCTGAATTATTGGGAATTGATCTGAACTATTGGGAATTGAAAATGCCCTTTTTTAGTGCCAAGGACTTTGTTTCAAACCCAAAACAAACTTTTCTCAAACATTTGAGGGCCAAAGCGAGCATTTCATCTTTAAAATAGCTGCATCAGACTTAACATGCATCCAAAATACTCAAAACCAGCCACTTTTAGCTTTGCAACTCAGCAGTGAAGGGTCTCTTGATAAATTTAAGCCCTCCAAATGACCCTTGGGTTCTTCACAAAAATAAGGGAATCTTCTAAAATAGGAAGCATTTTAAACCTATCTAAGAATTCCTGTATCATTTTGGTTGGGGTGAATAACAGTCACTTCATCTATTCTTCCTACTGATTTTACATTGTTTCCTGAAATAAATTGGAGTTGGGTAAGTCTACTTTAATGAAAAGAGGGACTAGGGGTGACTTGGTAGCAGTGTTCCAATATTTGAGGGGCTGCCCCAGAGAAGAGAAGGGGGTCAAGCTGTTCTCCAAAGCCCCTGAGGGCAGGACAAGAAGCAACGGATGGAAGCCCATCAAGGAGAGAAGCAACCTGGGATTAAGGAGGAATTTCCTGACAGTGAGGACAATTGACCAGTGGATTGATTGGCCTCTAGAGGTTGTGGTTGCTCCGTATCTGGAAACTTTTATGAAGAAATTGGACAACTATTTGTCTCCAATGCTATCCACTAGGGTTTCCTGCCTGAGCAGGGAGTTGAACTAGAAGACCTCCAAGGTCCCTTCCAACTCTGTTATTCTGCTATGAAAAGTCCTGCAGTACTTAATGTTTGTAGGACTTGCTTTAATAAGGTTTGGTCATTTTTCCCCTTAAAAAATTCAATATATCGTCTGGCTACATGGAGACTTGGAAGCCTTTGCATCCACTCCACTCCGGCCCTGCCCTAACCTGCCATTAGATTGGGGCACCTGCAGTCTTTCTCCAAGTCCTTCGATTCGTCGGTGCAGTAGAAGAACCGGCCTTTGAAAAGCTGCACCGCGATGACGGCGAAGATAAACATAAAGAGCATGTAGACAATGAGGATGTTGAGAACGTTCTTCAGGGAGTTCACCACGCAGTCGAAGACCGCCTGCACCCAAGGGAGCAAAAAGACCATTTCAGAATCAGAAAAATCAAGCTCAGATTTCCAACTTACCATTCCTCTGGTAGTCTTAAGCAGGGGTGGGATTCTACTGGTTCAGCCCGGTTCGTGCGAACCAGTTTGCTCCAAGGATCAGCCATTGGGCCCACCTGCCTGGCCCAGCTCTATTCTGTGCTTTATATCCTGGTTTTGAAGCTCAGGTGATTCGCGGGGCACAGCGGATTGCTGCGCATCAGCTATTTAACACCCAGAGATTGCTGGAGAAGGTCAGGAGCAAACACTCTGCACGCATGCAAAGGACGCATTCACCGAACCGGTTGTTACACTAGTTGAGTCGCACCCCTGGTCTTAAGTCAGTGGTACGTTTCCGCAGCTGTTGTTGTCTTACCTTCAGTTTGGGTAGACGTTTGATGGTTTTCAGTGGCCGAAGGACCCGTAGCACACGGAGGGACTTAATGGTGTTAATATCCTTCCCTTTGTTCCCTCTGCAATACAAAATAAAAAATCATGACATCAAGAAGAGGATTTGGTCCTGGCCCAACTCACTCCAAAGTTCTCAGGAAAATATATAACATTCTCCCCCCCATCTACTATATTTTCCTTTCCCCCTCTCTTTGCAGCACCCCAAAATGCAACATCTTCTCTTCTCTCGTGGGTAATATGGCATGGAAATCAAGCACAGCTCAAAAACACCATTGCAAGATTCCAGGCTTTTGATTTCTGTTAACCCTGGAAAAAGTTTCTTTGTTTTCATGCTGGTATCCACTTCCACCCCAGTTGTAAACGGCCCAGCCAACAAATGCAAGACGCTGGAATGGTCGAAAAACATTCCATCAAATGACATAAAACTGCACTCAATTTTATCTCATTCGGGTGATTGAATCAAGCTCAGGAGCTCAAGAGTGGATGGCTTGCTCGGCGATTGTCGCCGTTCTTACTCGTTGCCTTAAATAAGCCCTTGTTTTGCATACGTGGCCACAGAGGTCTCCTTGCTACCTGAACTGCAGAAAGCCTGTACAATTGTTTCTCCCAGAGAGAGAGGAGTGTCACCCCACAGTTTCCGAGTGGCAATGAACGGCAAGATTGAGGCATTCTGAGAATGGAATAGGACCATCTGCCATGGCCAACTCGCCAGGGGTACAATTTCACAGTTCCATGTAATTATTCCAAATAAATAAATAAATAAATAAATAAATAAATAAATAAATAAATAAATTTTATTTTTTGCCCTTTGCATTTCATTTCGTCCCTCCTTTTTCATCTGTCCTTTAATAGCAATAGCATTTAGACTTATATACCGCTTCACTGTGCTTTACCGCCCTCTCTAAGTGGTTTACAGAGTTGGCATATTTGCCCCCAACAATCTGGGTCCTCCTTTTACCTGCCTGAGTCAACCTTTTCCACCATTTCTTTGGTATTAGTATAATTCTTGTCCTGCAGTGAGTTGGCTATGGTGAGTTGGCCATGGCAAAATGTCAGCAAAGAGGTCCCAGGCTCATCCTTGGTAACTAACCCCCCCCCCAAAACCAGCTTGCTCCCATTAGAAGCTAATGAAGCACATGGGATTCTAAACAGCCTTCCTGTAATGGAAGCCTGTAGAGGTTAAATTATTATGAAATAAAAACTAACACCATTCCAGCTAGAGACATTTTGTGGCAAAGTAGGGTGAAGAGTATCGCCAATTGACCCCACCTTGACAAAGAGCTGGTGTTTCATTGAGAAAGAGAAACATGGGTAGACCTTGACTTACGACCATAAGTGAGCCCCATTTGTCCGTTGCTAAGTGAGACAGTGGAGAAGTGAGTTTTTGCCTCTTTTTACGACCTTTCTTGCCACCATTGCTAAGTGAATCACCACAGTTGTTCAGTTAGCAACACAGTTGGCTAAGTGAATCTGTCTTGCCCATTGACTATTGCCAGGCCAGGCCAGGCCAGGCCAGAATAGAATAGAATAGAATAGAATAGAATAGAATAGAATAATTTAGAGTAGAGTGGAGTGGAGTAGAGTAGAGAGTAGAGTAGAGTAGAGTAGAGTAAAGCAGAGCAGAATAGAAATAGAACTTAAGAGTTATATACTGTTTCACAGTCCTTTTACTGCCCTCTCTAAGTGGTTTACAGAGTCAGCCTCTTGCCCCCAACAATCAGGGTCTTCAATTTACTGACCTCGGAAGGATGGAGGGCTGAGTAAACCTTGAGTTAGTCAGGATCAAACTCCTGGCAGTTGGCAGAGTTTGCCTGCAGTACTGAATTCTAACCCCTGTGCCACCGCAGCTCTAGTATTTGTAACTTCGAATGGCCACTGAATGAACTGTGGTGAGTCGAGGACCACTCGTAAGCTCCTTCTTGGCAAAGACCATCCCCTCCGCCCCCAGTTGAACAACCTCAGCTACAATCTCATCTCGCCAAGGTTCTGCAATGGCCACTTCAGATTGCATTCCGCTCAAACCATGCTGAGCTGTGGAATCAACCCACGGTTTACGTGCCGGTCATGAGAAGCGCACCAAGATGCTGGTGCCAGTCATGCAGAAGAATGGATTTCAAGAAATGGGCGTGATGGTGAGATGAGGAAGACTTCGGAGATGGAATACAGATTAACAGAGTTGGAAGGGACCTTGTAGGTCATCTAGTCCAACCCCCCAGCCCAAGCAGGAGACCCTACACCATTTCTGACAGATGGCAGTCCAGCCTCTTCTTGAAAAACTCCAGCGATGAGGCTCCCACAACTTCTGAAGGCAAGAATACAATGGGTTTTTTTCTATGCTCTGACCCAAATTGGAACACATTCTCAGCTTCAGAATGTGAATCACGTCCTTATTTATCCAGTAAATTAAAATGAAAAAAATCTCTGCATTGCAAATAGGAGACAGGACATTTTTCCGCCCCAGCTACCTTAGAGAAGGATGCTTGGAAAACTTTTAGCTCAAAAAAGGGAGGAAGAATCCACATATATATGAATGGTACACAGCGAGACATGCCCATATTCACACCGCTGGTTATAGCTGTACACAAAACTCTGGACACGCTGACAAGGTTGCCCCTCCCTTCTGAAATCTTGGTACAACTTCAAGTCCTAGGAAGGGAAAGTTAGTCATTCTGGACTCTCCTGATTTTCTTTAAAGTTCTGTTCTTGCAAGATCTAAAAATGTTGAAGACCTCTTCCTGCAGAAACCTGAACATCCGGTGCTGGGGGGGTCGGGCTTGAAATAATTCTGCATTAGTTGGGTCTCCTAGTAAGGCCAATTTTCTTAAAGGGTCCCCCAAAGATTCTTTTCCAAAAGGCAACTGGACTTCCTCGTGTTTTTTTTTCCTTGAAAAGGCTTCACTTCTCATCCAAGAAGATTCTTCAGTTGAGAAGTGAAGAAGCTTCTGGGATGAGAAGTGAAACATCTTCAAGGAAAAACAAAGGAAGTCCAGTTACCGCTTGGGGAAAAAAGCACCTGTGGGAGAATCTCCAGATTTTCTTAAAGGAGCTGTTTCTTGATCACACCCAGTAACCCTGAATTATGCCCAGCAGAAAGTCTGGACCGGACCTGCCTCTGAGCTTCTGGCTTCTGCATCGAGAAGGTTCAGCAGTTGTTGAAACCAAGTTTTCAAAGAAAGGAGCAGAGGACACCCCATTGGTAAGTCATGGTAGGACCAAGACAAGAAGAAAGGGTAGGACCTCATGCCGCCCCCTCCCCACCAGAACACCTGCAGACTGGTGACTATTAACATTAACATAGATTAACAGAGTTGGAAGGGACCTTGTAGGTCATCCAGTCCAACCCTCTCCGCCCAAGCAGGAGACCCTACACCAATTTCTGACAGATGGCAGTCCAGTCTCTTCTTGAAAGCTTCCAGGGATGAAGCTCCCACAACTTCCAAGGGCAACTTCTGTTCCATTAGTTGATTGTTCTCCCTGTCAGAAAATTCCTCCTTATTTCCAGGTTGAATCTCTCCTTGAATCAGTTTCCATCCGTTATTCCTTGTCTGGCCTTCGGGTGCTTTGGAGAATAGCTTGACCCCCTCGTCCTCCTCTCGGTGGCAGCCCCTCAAATGTCGGAAGATGCTCCCCTGTCTCCCCTGGTCCTTCTCTTCCCTAGACTAGCCAGGCCCAGTTCCTGCAACCGTTCTTCGCGTGTTTCAGCCTCCAGTCCCCTAATCACCCTGGTTGCTCTTCTCTGCACTCTTTCTAGACTATGGGTTGCCCCTTCCTAATTTGGAGGAAATGAGTTCCTCAAGCTTTTCACCAGATATTAGATTGTGATCCCTTTGAAATTATGGAAGCAGTAATAGCATGTTTTATACCTGCAAGTTTAATGCATTTTTATTGTACCATTTTATGTGAGATATTACATAAACATGGTTCAGATGACTTATTCAGGTTAAATGTAAAGAAATGAAGTAGCTGGGGTGTTTTTTCCCAGTTCATGTTCACACTAATTAATATTTATTATGTCCTAGGTGTTGCATTAAATTGTTTATCTGATATGCAGAATAGCATTTATCTAAAATATGCTATTAGATCCAATATAAATTGATCCCATGATCAATTTCTCCACAGCTATAAGAAATGCTGTGTAAAGTTCTGTCTCTGGCTTAGTTGTAGGGGGAAAAGGAGTGTGTACAGCTAGCTGCCTCTGGATTATTCCGATTAGTAGCTAACATAGAAGGTAGTATTTGTTTCCCTACCCTTGAAAATAATTGTTTTATCTTCCAGCTAAAGAAGGAATCTGGCAGTTTGCTCTTGCGTTTCATTTACATTTTGGCTGTATTATTCTTCTAGAATTGATAATTGTCGTTAACTTGTATGTGTTGAAATCAAATGAAAGCTTCCATACACATTACAAGAAATAAATGCACTGGATTCTAAAAAAACTACATGAGAACCAAGATGGGTGAGAGCAGCCAATGCGATGGTTGTAACACGAATGGAGAAGGAGGGTTTGGGCATCTGCAGGCAGGCAATAACAAGGCCACAGGGGAGAGCAATGATGTATTACCCAATGAAACTCCTACAGAGACGATCCCAGTGAAAGGAAGACACAAAAAAAGAGCAGAGTCAGCCACAAGGAAGACAATAATCCAAACAACAACCCCAGAACACACACAAAGTTGTGTTTCAAGGAAAGACACTCCTCTACTCCTGTCCTTTGATGCGGGGACAAATAGGTGAGATTGAAGTCCAGGCCTATCCACCCTTCTGGGTAAACAGGAAAAGTAAAATAATGAACGCTTTTGTTCATTATCCCTAAAATGACACTTTCCCCCTATTTTTTATATCCTGGTCACTTTCAATCTGACTTTAAGAGTCCTGATGCAGGGTTGGGTGATTAAAGTGGAGAGTGGGTTCAGAGCAAAGAGATTCATCCACCCTGTTGGTTCAAGCCTTTGAAATAATTCCCAGTTTCCCAAACAAGTTGTGTCTCACAAATGTTTTCCCTCCATTGGGGCAGAAAAGATGAAGTAGAAACTACTGTGAATGTTCTGAAGTAGATTGCATTTCTACTTCAAATAGTAAGTTTTCGTATAGCCCAGATTAGGAAAGATCAACCCCAAAGCAAACATTAGTTCTGCTCACCCAAAACAACTGAGATAGTCAACAACAAAGCTTGTATCTGTAAAACGTCGTAAACTTGGTTAGTTTTACCTTGGCTGTTTTTTCCCTGCAAACACAGCCCAACCCTGAGTGAGTTTGTGATTCAACAAACGGTATTGTGCAAACCAAGAATTTCATTCATTCAGCAAACGGACCCAGAATATTGCAGAAAACCAGTGAGGTGAAAAAGAAAAAAAAGTCATAGGAAAGGGAATTGGTTGCAGATGTCCACAGGAACTGGATTCTGATGGCCGGAAAAACCGACTCCATCGTAGCACAGATGACAATGCTGAACAGAATACTAACATTTGACTGAGAAGGATAGATCCCCAAAAGGACATTTATATATTATAAATAATTTGTGACAGAATTATTCAGTGGTTTACAATTACAAGGAGCTCCAGGAGGCATAAAAAGGGAGATGGGGGGGGGAGGGAGAGGGAGAGGGAGAGAGCAAAGAGAGCTGGAGGCACTAAGATATTATCATGATTGTCATGGATGGGACTTTGGCATGTTTCCTAAGCTATTAGTACCAGCAAGTCCGATTCTTGCTTTAGTTTGTGTTAAAAGAAGGACATGATTTCCCTTCCAGTTGTATCCAACTCTAGGTGGGCAGAGTTCATCTCTCTTTCAAGGCTGAAGGAACCAGTGTTATCTGAAGACAATTTTGTGTGGCTGGCATGTCTATACAGAATGCTGTTATCTTGCCATCGAAGTGGCATCTATTAATCTACTTGCATTTGCATGCTTTTGAACTGCTCAATGGGCAGGAGCTGAGCTGAGGACAGGAACTCATTCAGTCTCACAGCGTTGGGTCTCAAACCCAGGCTGTCAGCTTTCCAGCTGACACGCTCAGCGTCTTTAATGCACCCTCACCAAAGGATGCTAATGGTAGATGATCTGCTTAACGTCCATTGAAGGAATCCCTTCCGGCTCACTGAACTCAAACGAGAACTTCTAGGTACCGAGGGCAGTCACTTCCCCCCACCCCAAGCACAGCATCGCTCTGCTTTCCACTTCAGGAAATCAGAGCTCAGGAAGAAAAGCTACTTACGAAAAGGCAAATGCCACAAGAGCTCCACTGACCACAATGAAGTCGAGGATGTTCCAGAGATCACGGAAATAGGCACCAGGATGCAGCAGAAGCCCCAAGTCAATCATCTTCAGAAAGAGGGGGGGGGAGGACACAGGGAGGGGAGAACGGTAGGTGTCACTATTGTTTTTAGTAGTTTGATGGACTTCACGTAGCCCTGATGATGTTAAGCTACTTTGGGACCTGTCAGGTCTGCAAGGAAACCACCAAACTCAGAGAGCAGCAAGGAACCTCCAGCCTTCTTCCTCCTCCTGCTCCTCCTCCTCCTCGCAAACTCCCTTCTCTTCTAGCACTGATATTGTTATCTACTTGGGTACTGAAACATTTTCAAGAAAATAACCATGCTCAGAGAGCACCAAGGAACCCATAATCTTCCTCCTCTTCCTCCTCCTCCTCTTCCCTCCTAGCACTGATGATATTATCTAGTTGGATAATGAAACATCTGCAAGAAAACTACCAAGCTCAGAGAGCATCAGGGGCCTCTCATTTACACCCTGAGCCACAAATATTCTTTATTGGTTTATGTGTATTCTTGCACGTCCTCAAAAATCCACATGGATTTCACAGGATACAATTGTTATAAGTATGCAAATAAGGGGCCCAATGTCGTGCTTGTGTATTGTTCCTCCGTAGACATGCTCCTAAAAGATCTGGAGAAAGATCCTTACCTTTATCACCATCTCAAAGGTAAAGACACCTGTAAATATATAATCCAGGTACTTGAGAGCCTGAAAACAGAAGGAGCAGTTCAAAAGTTAAAAAGAGCCAAAGTAAATTGAATCCAAAGAAACATACATATGTATGGGGAAAAAATCACATAAATTCCTTCTACTGGGATGTTTCACCATCTGTGTTGCTCTAAGATCTGAGACATGCTTCAGTCTTGAAGGCTCAGGATAGGAGCTGCTCTTCGAAGCATTGGCAGCTGTGGTGGCGCAGTGGTTAGAAAGCAGAATTGCAGGCTAATTCTGCTGACTGCCACCAGTTCAATCTTGACCAGCTCAAGCTTGATTGAGCCTTCCAAGAGCAGTAAAATGAGAAATGAGATTGTTGGGGGAAATAGGCTGACATTGTAAACTGCTTAGAGAGGCCTGTAAAGCACTGTGAAGTGGTATATAAGTCTAACTGTTGTTGCTAATGCTATTGGTTCCCACTGGTGCTTGGGCAGGGATTCTAGAGAAAAGCCCTTTTTGGAAAACAAGCAACTGGCCATTCTTTGTAAGCTGCCCATAAAGATCTTGGGAGGCCTCCCTATCATCTAGGAAATGGTGATACGCATTGAAGAGCAATTGTATCCCCTTTCAGAGCCACATTTGGCCGCCTGGTTGTCTTGGCAAGAGGAATCGGTTCCATCTCCATCCCACACTCAAGCGACAGAAAACTGCAGGTCGAGTGCCTGAAAACAGGGACCCAAGAAACATGTAGAAGGCAAGGTGGAGAGCCGTGGTGGCACAGTGGTTAGAATGCAGCATGGCAGACTAATTCTGCAGACTCCCGATTGCCAGAAGTTTGGCAGTTCTATCCTGACTGGCTCAAGGTTGATTCAGCCTTCCATCCTTCCAAGGTTGATAAAATGAGGACCCAGATTGTTGGGGACAATAGCTTGACTCTGTAAACTGCTTAGAGTATGCTGTAAAGCACTAGGAAGTGGTATATAAGTCTAAGGACTATTGCTATGGCTTCTTTCTTTCTTTCTTTCCCTCCCTCCCCCCTTCCTTCCTCCCTTCCTTGCCATGGTGGCAAAGTGGTTACAATGCAGTCTTGCAGGCTGACTCTGCCCACAGCCTGGAGTTCAATTCTGACCAGCTCAAAGTTGACTCAGCCTTCCATCCTTCTGAGGTAGGTAAAATGAGGACCCAGATTGTTGGGGGCAAGAGGCTGACCCTGTAAACTACTTAGAGAGGGCTGTAAAAGCATTATGAAGTGCTATATAAGTCTAAGGGCTATTGCTATTGCTATTGCTATTCTGTTCTGTTCCATTCCACTCCACCCTACCGTATCCTAAGCAATATGCTGACTCTGTAAAGCACTTAGAGAGTTTAGAAAGCAGTATATATGTCTTAAGTGCTATTGCTATTGCTGTCTTCAGCTCCACCCCAGTGCAGAGCCCTTCCTCCGCAACTCATCCTGAACTCTCATCTCTCACCTCATTTCTGGGTGACTCTGCTTGAACAGGGTCTTCGGCAGCCAGGGCGATGCTGCTGAGTGCGATAACGAAGAGGATGACCATCTCGAAGTAACGCATGTTGACAATGTAGTGACAGAGGCACCGGATCCTGCAGAGGAGCCAAAGAGGGGAGTGAGAGAGGAAGGGTCAAGGAAGGTGTGGCCACCATCCCACAGGGCCGCATCCCACTGACCATGGTGCGAGGCTCTGGCAGAGCACCCAGTGTGATGAGAGAGCTTCTGCCAACACAGGTCAATGACTTCTTGAGATGTTTGTATACCCCTCCCCTAACAAACCAATTCAGCCTGCACTCAACAAGGCGTTGGTCAAGAATCTGGTGAGTGTGGTGATTGGTTGAAATGGCAGAACTCAGCAGGCCTTCATGGCTGTGGAAAGTTCCACAAGAACCCAGAAGCCTGTGAGTTAAACCAAAGACGGGTACTTGAGTCTTTTTATAACTTCTAAACCTTATCTATTGTGTGCTGCCTTCTTTGTATGTAACTAAGTCAAAATATGAAGTCTCTCTCTCTTCCTCCCACCCTCCCTCTCTCTGTCTTACGCTGTGTTCGGGGTTCTTCCAACGTAAGGGAGGACTCGCCTTTGTTCAGAAGAATCGACGCGTTTGGCTTATCAAGAGACGTCTCCTTCTTCCTACCACGTCCCTCCTAAACCCCTGCTTAACAAGGGATGACTTACGGGTTGGTTGGGCTTAAGAGGAACATGGAGCTGTAGGGAAGGATTGGTTTTGGTGCACTGTTGGCCATGTCGTCTTCAGCATCCATGTCCTTCTTCTCTTCCATTTTGGCTTCAAATTCAACGTTGTTCACTAAAGGGTTGACAAAGGTAACACTACATCTCAAAATGAAAGTTTCTGAATAGGTTCAGAGCACAATATTTTGTTGCTGTGGCCCAGAACAAAATAGCCACTTCTGTTTTGTGAATAAACCTGGCTGAACTGGTCCTTTCTTCAACCTATTTGTCCTCGAAGGCAACAAGACAGGTTACCAGCCCATCCTACCAGTGGCCAGCTACTTACAGGTAGTCTATGACTTACAACAGTTCATCTAGTGAACGTTCGAAGGTACAACAGCACTGACAAAAAGTGACTTATGACCATTTTTTGCAATTACAACCATCGGTCACGTGATTTCCATTCGGATGCCTGACAACTGACTCCCATTTATGATGGCTGCAATATCCCAGAGTCATGTTTAATTTCCCCTTTCATGACCTCCTGACCAGCAACATCGATGGGGAAACCAGATTCACTTAACAACCATGTGACTCGTTTAACAACTGCAGTGATTCATTTAACAAAGGTGGCGAGGAAAGTCATAAAACAGGGCCAAACTCACTTAACAAATTTCTCATTTAGCAACATAGCAATAGCCCTTAGACTTACATACCGCTTCACAGTGCTTTTCATTGTCTTTAAGTGGTTTACAGAGTCAGCCTGTTGCCCCCAACAATCGGGGTCCTTATTTGACCCACCTCGGAAGGAGGGACGGCTGAGTCAACCTTGAGCCTGGTGAGATTCGAACTGCCAAATTTCAGGCAGCCAGCAGTCAGCAGAAGGAGCCTGCAGGACTGCACTCTGACCACTGCACCACCGGGGCTCATACATTCTGGGCTCAAAAGAGCTTCTGGTGTTAGAAACACTCACTTGGTATGACGGAGGCCTCCCCGGGAGGAGCGGTGACAGTGACAGGAATGTGGACAGGGGCAGATCTGTCCAAAGATGGTTGAGCCATACGGGTCACGTTCTTCTGGTTGTCAGCATCCTCCGGCTGCTCAGGTACCCTCTGCAGACAGGTGCTGGGCAAGGTGTGTAAAGGGACGACGGTCACACTTATGCCTGCCTCGGTGTCACATTGGCTTTCCCTGGAGAGCAAGAATAAAGTTGGGAATGATCTCATTTCTTCCATCCAAACGTTTTGGCTCACTGACTTTCTACAGCTTCTTTAGTCCAGCTGGACACAGACTTGAGGGATCTTTGGTGCTGTCTGAGCTGGGTTGTTTTCTTGCAGACGTTTTGTGACCCAACTAGGAAACATCATCAGTGCAAGAAGGGATTGGGTTTGGAGGAGGAGGAGGAGGATGACAACAACAACAGCTACTCTGGGGTTCCAGGTGCTCTCTGAGCATGGCTTTTTTCTTGCAGACATTTCATTATCCATCTAGGTAATATCCTCAGTGCTAAAAGGAGGGGGGTTTGTGTGGAGGGGGAGGAGGCGAGGGGGTAGGGGTCCTCTGAGCTTGGTGGTTTTCTTGCAGATGTTTCATTCCCCAACCAATGACGCTACCTAGCACTGATGATGTTACCTGGTTGGGTCAGGAAGGAGCCCTCCTTTCCATCCTGAGCTGCAAATATTCTTCTTTATTGGTAGATCCTAAACTAAAATGTGCTGGGAGTCCCACCCCCCCCCCCAATAATCATCAGCAGATTATAAGGGACTCGGATCCCACTTCTGATTAGAAAATTAGACTTCCAGAGATTGTTGACCGTCAGCTAGCATGACCATTAGGTGGTAAGAAAAAAAGTTCTAATTCCTTCGGAACATAATAGATGGCATTAACCGAAAATGACACCTTACGGTGATTCTGAGGTAAATTCGTATGTTTAAATACTGCTTATCACAGCAGGTGAACCTTCAGGGAGAAAACAGATTCCACCTCCCAAATCACAAGTCTGTGTTTGATGCCTAACATCTCCCCTGTGTATACACAGAGAGAGAGAGAGAGGAGGGAGGGAGGGAGGGAGGGAGAGAGAGAGAGAGAGAGAGAGAGAGAGAGAGAGAGAGAGAGAGAGAAGCACATACACACAGCCTATTGCCGCTTTGCACTTGACTCTGGCCAACCAGCCATTATTCTGCAGTTCACTGTGCTTGATGGATGTTGGAGTTCCAGACAGAAATTAAGCTGTCGTTTTGAAAATACAGTATGGTAGATGGGTAAATAAAAAGAAGTCATCTATGTGTGATTGAGCAGCTATATAAATTTGTTTAATAAGTAATCAAATAAATAATACAGAGAGAGAGAGAGACAGAGAGAGACAGAGACCACACACAGAGAGAGAGACAGAGACAGAAAAACAGAGAGAGAGAGAGAAAGAAAGAAAAAGAGAAAAAGAAGAAAGAAAAAGAAAGAGGGAGGAGGGATGTCTGGAGGATTACAGTTATGAATTTCATAAGCTAGGAATGCAGATCAAAACTGGCTTTGCAGCAACCCCTGAAAGGCTTGAAAATTATTCATCACCACAGATTTTGCCAAAAATGCAGGCCAGGGATTTCAACTGCCAGCCCATGGAGGAGGCCAGGATATTATAATTGTCACCTGGTGATTTTGGGCAACAGCCCTAGAATTCTCTCCCCCACCTGCCCTTATTTTGATGACTGAGTACTCTTATTTCTCAGGAACTAGTATGGGGAAAAAAACACCACCCACAATCTTTACAAGGCGTTTTACAAGTTCTCAAGGCTGGTCACATCCGTTGTTATAAACCCAGGCTCCCCACCCCCCCTCTCTCTCTCACACACACACACTGCACCCTCCACGGGCCCTTATCTAGCTAACTCACCTTGGCTGGATGTTCTTGAGATCCTTTTTCCCCAACTCCCCTTCTTTCTCTCCGTTCTCCTTGTCCACCGACTCGTACGTGGAGAGGGCCTTGTGCCGTATCTTGTGCCGCCGGTGGGGCTCTTCACCCCCCTCCCCTTTGGAGCCAGGGTCCCCTTCTTGATTGCCTGGCCTTGACCCTCCTCGGTGACGCGAACGTCGTTCGGTCTTGGTCCCATTGGCTGTTCCATTGCCTTCTTTGGCCTGGCGCTCCACCGGATGCCGATGACCGCGGTGGCGTCGATGTTCCCTCTCAGTGCCTTCTTCCACGGAGCCCCGGCGGTGGTGATGCCTGCCTCCTTCCTGGCTTCGGTTGCGTTCGCTCTTCCCTTCCTTCCCATCCGCTTCGCCCAACTCTTTGCTATGACTCCGGTGCGGCCGGTGGCGTTCTTCCTTGTGGTTGCCACCGCCCAGTTCGCCGTTCTCTTCCTTGACGCCACTGCCTTTCTCCGTGTCTCCCATCTTCTCCTTCTCACGATGCCGGTGGTGTTTCCTCACCACCTCGTTGTTCTCAGGCAGTGGGGCCTTCACCTGGTCGGAGGCCTCCTGACCCTCAGTGGGGCTCACGGTGTTGGCATTGCCGCTACGGCCTTCACTCCTCGGCTCGACCACCAGAGGCCGGTCCATGTGAGTCTTCATATCAGGACGGATGTGGAGGTTGGTGGCGTAGCGGACCCTGTCTTCCGGGTCCATCTCGTTGTACAAGGCTTCGCAACTGGTGCGGAAGTTGTACACGCGGAGCTGGCTGGTCCTCTGTTCCCACACGGACTTGGATTTGGAGGAATTCTGCTGTTTGCTGCATAAGGGAGAGGCGGAGCGGAGCGTGGAAAGGGAAAGAGAAGAGGGGAGAGGGGAGGAGAGGACCAGGGATTAGAGCTGGGGAAGGTACCAGCGTATTTGACAAAGCCAACAACATGACTTTTCACCCGGGATTCTGGTCTCTCAAAGTTGAGACAAACTATGGAGATTCTCAGTCATCCAGTCGTGGTTGTCCCAAAGGGGCTTTTTTTTTTTCCAAAACGCAACTTCAGAAACGTCTTTTTAAAGACATTTCACTTCTCATCCAAGAAGTTTCTTCAGCTCTTCTAACTGAAGAGGCTTCTCAGTTGAGAAGCGAAACGTCTTCAAGGAAACAACGAAGCCCAAAAATCATCTTTGGGATATTGGCAGGGGCGAGTGGGTGGGGCCAAATGATCACCAGAACTACCGGTTTGCCTGAACCGGTCCGAACCAGTGGAATCCCACCCCTGGATATTGGCCCTAACAATGCTGAGAGCCACTGAAACAGACGACGCCAATAGGAAAAGAGGAACACTAACTCTCCTCAAGCAGATCTGTGGAGTAAAGGAGAATATTTGTAGCTTAGGGCTGACATGAAGGGTCCTTGGTGCTCTCTGAGCTTGCTGGTTTTCGCATAGGTGTTTCATGACCCAAACTAGGGAGCCCCGTCAGTGCTAGCAAGGATCCCCTCGTTTTGAGGACGAAAACATTCCTAGCACCCAGGGTTTAATGTAACGCCACGGACCAATTTCCCAGCTGCAGAAAACCTTCCTCTAACCCCTCTCTTCTTTGATGGAGGTTTTTTCTTTTTATCCCTGCGACTAAACCTCCCAGCAATGGAACCCCAATGGATCTACTCTCTCGTCACTCACTCTTCAATCATCGGAAAAGATATAAAGTGAGAACATGCTTTAGCAGTGAAAATAAATTCTACTCCTAACGGAGGTTTGAAGAAAGTGTCATTTTCTCCCATGATAGCATGTCAGTTTTTCTGCTTTCTATCTCATGCTCAATTGCATCTCACTTTCTGTCCCATAAGAACAGCTGGAATCTTTTTTCCCAAAACAGGTATTTCAGCTACAGCTGGACTACAAAAGATTTTTAGAATCCTTCACTACTTTCTGTCCGTTGAAAGACTGAATCTCTCCAAACATCCGGGAAAGGAGAGATTTTTCCTGTCACTCCCACCTCCTCCTCAGTATAACCCCATTACTGAAAAAGTACTTGGAGAAGTTACTTTGTGGGGTTACTATTGTGCTTAAACATGAAAAAGGAAAGACATCAAGGAGTAGCAATCAAATTAGAATATACCAGAAAGATACATATTAAAAATCAAAGCAAGTCTTACTCTAAGGAATTCATGGCATATCGTGATGAATTTCTAATCATCATTACAAAATAACCCCTTTATGATAAAAAGAAAGATACATTAAACCCTATCAAACCTACTCTTAGCAATGGAGAAGTAATTAAGTTAATGGAATGATGATGGAAGTATGAATGCCAGACTGGCTCTGGAGGAATTAGTTCTAACAGAATTGGAGTTGGTGGAAGGGTCATATTTCTTTGCAGTCATCTGGTCACTAGCACTCTTCCTGGGAGTTCTTGAGGCCACTTGGAGGTTTATCTGTGCCCTCAGAGTCACCTGGATAGTGCAAATGGGTGTGGACCATATTTGGGACTGCTGAAAGGACTGCGTTGTAGACAGGAGGTGGGTGGTATCATATCCTGCCCCCTTTTCACAGATTAACAGAGTTGGAAGGGATCTTGTAGGTCATCTAGTCCAACCCCACCTGCCCAAGCAATTGTGCAATTTTAACGTAGATGGCTTCTTTGACCCCTCTTTAAAACCAGTGTTCCACTCTGTCCAGAATGTGGACTTGTGAAAAAGCACCTTTGAGACACATGGATGGATCCTTTCATATCATCAATGGCTGGAGGGAAAACACTAGGTGAAAGTGCCTATTAAATAGGGGCAAAGAGGAGAACCAAGCTTCTAATCGGAATCATGAAGAGCCACAAAGAAAGTAGGCAAAAGGGAACAGGGGGAGGAACTGACGGGGCACAGAGAACATGCAAGAACATGGATATGGAGCAGGGAGAGGAGGAGAAGAACACGGGAAGCCCAAAGTCACACGTGGGGAATGTTCAGAAGTAACTCACAAGCGTTTTCCAAATTGATTCTCCATTAGGAATTTCCACAATGAAAGGGATGACTTAAAGCCAGGGGAAACAGGGGAGGGAAAATGTTCATCGATGTGTATAAGCTACATAATCAATCCATTTATTGAATATTGTATATGGAGGGCAACTCACGGTGAATTTACGCTGGAGAGCGACGAGCTGCGAGATACAGACCCTCGAGTTTGCTTTACAAAACTGCACATGCAAGAAACAGAAGAATACAAAAGTGAGAGGGAAAAACAAAACCCGGGGAAAAATCTGTAAAGAGAAAAAAAGGGAGGGAGGCAGGGGGGGGGAGGCATTGAACAAACTCCAGGACCGAGAAAGTGCAGGCTGGGAACATGCATTTTGGAAGGAGACCATTTCCAGCAAACTTCAGGATAAGCAGAAACATCGTCTGTTAAACCAAAAGGGGAAGAGGAAATAAAGCAAAATTAAAAAAAAAAATTTTTTTAAACTGAAAAACAACAATTCAAGAGGAGAATCTGGTGTTTCTACACCCTTTTTTTCCTTGCAAACCTTGTGTCATCCAAATATCACTCCTTTCAATTGAGAGAATTGTGTGGTCCTTGGTGCTCTCTAAGCTGGGTTGTTCCCTTGCAGACATTTCATGACCCAACTAGGTAACATCATCAGTGCTAGAAGGGAGTAGGGTTGGGCTCTGTTTTTAGACAAGAAATTCAGAGATAATTCAGAGAACTATCTGGTCTCCACAAGGAGTGGACCTTGGCTGATGTTAGAATGTCACAGTGTTATATACATTTCCCAAAAAAAATTACTTAAGCCCACTTCCTGAAGGAGGCAAATGGAAGGAAGGAAAGAAGATATTTCTAGATCTATGTCATGAATATATCACTTTTTTAGTTTAAAGGACCAGAGTACATTTTGTGGACTGTGTTAGGCAAAGGAAGGGTTTAGTATTGTCAAAGCTGCAATGGTGTGTCCAGAGTAAAACCCTAAAGGTGAGGTTCCTTTGAGCTGCATCTTATTTTACTTTCCTGTCAGCAAATTCCCCACACGCCCTCTCAGATTGTCCAAGCCTTAAAAGCACTAAGTTTTAACTTAGGTGAAAAATAGAAACAACAGTCAGTTCTGCATCTTAATTTCTCATTGAAGATTAACTTATCAGAGAACACTTTGAATGCAGAAAGTGGGAGGGATGAGTTGGTTTGTTAGGAAGGAAGGAAGGAAGGAAGGAAGGAAGGAAGGAAGGAAGGAAGGAAGGAAGGAAGGAAGGAAGGAAGTAAGTAGATGTGGAGAAGAAAGGAAGGAAGGAGATGTGGAGAAGAAGGGGGGAGGGAGGGTGGGTGGAAGGAAAGAAAAGAGTGGAGGGGAAGGGAAAGGAAAGGAAAGGAAGGGAGGGAGGGAAAGAGGGAGAAAGAAGGAGTGAAGGAAGGAAGGGAAGGGAAGGTTCAACCCCAGTTATCACTGTGCTATCTTCTTTTAATTAACTAAAGTTTTTGGATCCTCTTCAAAAGCCTCCTCAGTGGCCCTCAGAAGCTTGTGATGACAACACAAAGTGACACACAGGCAGAGCAGGAAAAAACTGGAAGCCACGGAGCTAGAAGAATGAAGTTAAGAACCTTCCTAGTAGGCCACGAGTAGGAAAGATGTTGGACCAAAAAAAAACAACCTTTGACAAAAGTTGGAAATGATGGAATGGGGATTGAAAGCAGCAGCTCCCAATCTTTGGGGCACCAGGGACCGGTTTCATGGAGAAGGTTTTTCTGCAGACCGGAGAGCAATAGCAATAGCCCTTAGACTTGTATACAGCTTCACGGTGCTTCACGGCCCTCTCTAAGTGCTTTACAGAGTCAGCCTCTTGCCCCCAACAATCTGGGTTCCCATTTGACCTACCTCGGAAGGAGGGAAGTCCGAGTCAGCCTTGAGCCTGGTGAGATTTGAACTGCCGAAGTGCAGGCAGCCAGCAGTCAGCAGAAATAGCCTGCAGTACTGCATTCTAACCACTGTGGATCAAGGGTGTGGTTTTGGGTGCTGCCTGCATCCCATGGATGAGGCTTCACTTGTTTGCGTGGCCCAGTTCCTGGCATGTTGCGGCCCAGTGCCGGCCCATGGATTGGAGGTTGAGGACCCCGATTCAAAGAAGAAAGGCTGCTATATCTAAGATAGGTAAATGCCATTGACTCTTACGCTGTGATAGAAATGTTGGCAGCTGACAAGGGACTGACATCGGCAACCTCCTTTGCCTTCTGCAAGGCTAGTTTTTGGTTGGTAGCTTCTTCCATTTCTTCTTCATCCTGCAAGGGAGAACAAGGGTGCAGAGAGAGAGAGAGAGAGAGAGACTTGATTCGTGTCTGTAGAGATTCTCAATCATCCAGGTCATGATGGTCCCAAGGGGTCTTTTCCAAAAGGCAACTGGACTTTGTTTTTTTCCTTGAAGACATTTCACTTTCCAAGAAGCCTCTTCAGTTCTGACTGAATCCTTCCATTCCACACCATTCAGTCAGAACTGAAGAAGCTTCAGTGGATGAGAAGCAAAACCTCTTCAAGGAAAAAAACAAAGTCCAGTTGCCCTTTGGAAAAGCACCTTTGAGACAACTTCATTCAAATAACCTTCTTGCTTTCTCTTCGTCTCTCTTTTTAAAAGATAGATACTTTTTTATTTCTGAATTGTAGTTAAACCCTTGAGTGATGTCCAGGGATTATGGATAGGGTTAGGAACTTCCTGTATCTCATCATACTTCCAAACATAGTAAGAAGAAAACTATTCTTGGTCCCCATAAGCATGTGTGGTTGAATTTCGAGTATCCTTCCCAGCTCTACAACGTTCTTTTTCAATTGCCATTAAAGTCAATAACCTCTGGATATTACCTAGTTTCCAGAGATAAATCCCACCAAATTCTAACAGGAGCTGAGGATGCTTGTAAAACATTGAAAGAATATTTGTTGGTTGGGGTTGAACTGTGGGGTCCTTGCTGTTCTCTGAGCTTGGTTGTTTACTTGAAGACGTTTCATCACCCAACTAGGTAACATCATCAGTCCTAGAAGGGAAAAAGCAAACTCCAGTCTTTTTTGGCACTGATGATGTTACCTAGTTGGGTCAGGAAAGGTCTTCAAGAAAACAACCAAGCTCATAGAGCATGAAGGACCCTAATCTGTCAGGAATTCAAGGCCATTTAATCAAAGGAACAACCTACTTCCTTTGCAAAGGATTACACAATTTCTCTCTCTCTCTCCCTCCCTCCCTCCCTCCCTCCCTCCTTCTCTCTCTCTCTTACTCACCTTGGTCAATTCTTGTGCGTTGGCCAGGTTGTCTACAGCAATGGCCAAGAAGACATTCAGGAGGGTATCTGATTCAGCAGCTAAGGATCTCACGAAGAACACGACTCTCCTTGTGTTAAATCAAAGGTGCCGTTTCCTCCCAAACAAATCAGAAGGTAGCAAAATATAAGATACCTGCATTTGGCTGCATTAGAAAATAAAAAATAAACAGGAGAGGAGGCAAGAAGATCCATTGGAACAGATGGCATCGTGCACTCTTAATTCTCTTCTAAACACTTCGCCTCGGCTGTCTCAGTCCAGCATGAAATGTCTAGTTAAGAACTTGTCACTCCTGCTCTTCTGAATATTTTTCTGCCTGTGGCTACGCGTTTGGTGTATATCTTGCTGAGATTCCTCTTTTTCTTGGTAGCACTTCGCTATGTTAAGCTTGCATTAGGTGCTAAACACAGCTGCATGGAAGTTTTGTCGAGCAGC